>UCOJ01001242.1:0-37425 GCA_900474305.1 Cecidostiba fungosa | reverse complement strand
GAGAGAGAGAGAGAGAGAGAGAGAGAGAGAGAGAGAGAGAGAGAGAGAGAGAGAGAGAGAGAGAGAGAGAGAGAGAGCGCACGTATAATAATAATAGAGAGTCGCGCGAATGTGCTTTTAACGGAAGTACAATATTAGTGTACTTATGACAGCGGAATATTGTTCATTCAATATGTTTCATTTACTCGTGAGATATATAAGAACGTAAATATAGAAACAAAAATTTCGTTAAGAGCCGCAATCGTAAAAAGATCTGCGCTTCCATACAGAGAGCGTCAAACTTCCGCAGCGCTTGCGCACATAAATCTATCGCTCCCATTTTCAATCGGTTAGCGAGACGTATCTTCGCTAGGATCGTCGAAAAAGAATTGCGACAGTCGTCGTTCGCCGCGAGTTTCCGAGCGTCGTCGCGAATGCCAAACGAGTGGGATATCGACACATACACAGACGCACTAGTGCAGTAGAGCCAAACTATTATACTCCTTCTTGGAATCTCGGAGAAAAAGAGTCGCTCTATGCGGGGATGGAATCCGCAACGGTGCAAAGGTCCGCGCACACACACATATATACGTATATATATATGAAAAGGGTCAGAGGCTCGCGCGACGAGCCTGGCACGTTTCGCCGCATTTATCTAGATGTATCTGTTCGATTTCGAGGCTTCTGCAGCCTCCCGCCTGTCTGATGTGTTTGTATATAGATGTAGCAGCTTCGGGTTATAGTACACACACACACATACATACACGCGCGCGCTACAGAAATATGGCTGCGAAAATTGAGTTTCGCGATGGCCGACTTGGACTTGGCTGCATTGCGCGCAGATGGCATTTTGATATACCTACCGTCGACTCGCTCTTTTATATTTCGACGCGAGGGCTCTTAATCCTTCGGGGCTGGATCGTTTCGGATCTTGGGTAATGGCTGGGACGAATGGCATTTCTCGGATACCTTTATTTTTGACTTCTTTTTTTCCGATGACACGGTATAGATACTCTCGCTTCGTGATCGACCTTATTTATATATGTTTTCGATCCGGCGTGTCGAGGCTTTGGAAAACAAAGAGATATGCGTATATTATTAAATTTCAACTGGAATAATTGTTGTGGGCGAACTCGAGCGCAGCCAAAACTACATGATATTCACTTGGTAAACAAGAGCTTGAATTTTACATGAGACCACAAAAGTTGGCGCGCGCACTTCTAAAATATTTAACTTTGAATTAAAGTAACAGCGCTGAGGGCCTCAGCTGCAGTGATTCAGATATGGCGAATGCAAGTCTTGTGAGAGTATATATAGAGGAGTAAGAGAGAAAGAGAGAATCTGAGAAAGAAGTGAGAAAGAGAGAGAGAACTGCGTCACCGTGTGTCACTTACGGATGCATGGAAATGGGTTTCCTTTGTGTTGCGCCTCGAGCAACGTTTGCCAGCGATTTCCCACGTGCCTCTGAATTCTTTTTTTTCCCGCTACGCCTTTCTCCCTCTTCATTTTTTGCCTCTAACCCCTTTTATGTCCTTTTTACAACGACATACCGTAAGCAGTCGTATGCCTTATTTCTCTTTCCATCTCGTTCCTTTACCGCAGCGCAGCGCACACCAGCTCAAGCTAGCGTTAACGCGAATGCGATTGTTACACGACTCTTTGTTTCAGAAATTCCTTAAAATAATAATCTTTCTCGGCTAAATAATGCAGTTTAGTACATCGCATAGCTATTATGTAAAAGTAGTATATTATAAATGCGCATTTATAATTACATATAAGGTGAATATTCTCCCATCAATATACACCTACTACTGCTGCAGTAATACTTGATAAGCCTGAACACTTCATTAAATATTCAGCAATATCGGTTCAGTATATAGAAGCTAAGGCGGGGAAAAAAAGATGCCAAAGTAGCAGTTGCCGAGTTGCTGGTTTAACCGCGAGTCCCCCTTCCGGAGTAAGTCCAGCGGCTTAAACGTAGCGTGCTTACTACATCAGCCTCGACGAAATTCGCCTCCACTCTCCGAGCAATCGAGTGGAAATCGAATAACTTGTCGCGACTTCCGTGACCCGTCGCCGATGACCCGTGTCATACGCCACTAGACTGCCAATCGATTCTATTTTCCTGGCGCCACTGACGTGAGGGAAAAAACAAGTCTCTGACTAGCCCCTTCCGACGTGAATGAGAAAAAAAAATGACTGAAAGCTATATACTCGTGTCTGTTCTCCTCATTTACAAAAGTAATGTTAGAGTATTATAGATATAACAGCGGCGAGACCTCGTCTTGCGATCTCTTTTTTTAAACTCTATAACGATCTTATTGCCCGAGTAAATAGCAAGGGAATCGTATTTTACGATCGGTCAAAGTAGGTAATTGAATTGCCACTTCTTGTTTTTCTCGCTGAGAGAGTACAGCCAGTGAAGTTGGAGATATTTGTGGAGTTGACTTTGAAAACATACTTTTTTAAAGCGTTTCATGCGTTGACTGTATTTTGTCCATTGATGGTTAGTTTGAAAGTAAAAAGTTTGCGCGTTCATTCTCAATGCGATAAACTCTTTAATTATCTCGTTATAACTCTTCAGGTACTCGTAAATATGAACAAAATATTTTTTATACACAAAATGCACCATCTTTTGTGAAAAATATTTGTATCTAAATATTAAAGCCCTACTGCGCTTCACATATTTAATTTCTTTTTTATAAAAATAATACGCGACTTGACTTTGTAACTTTCATAATACATTTTATTATTTTACATACGGAATTCGTTTTTGCAGCAATATGCACTTGGGGAGTTTCACGCGACGAAAAATAAGGAGTCAAGAGAGACGTACATGGCAGATTGATCGAAACAAAATTTATTTAAATTTCACTTTTCCTTCGGGGCGTCGCATCGCCCACGTACACCGAATCAGAATTCTGTGACACAAGCTGAATCTCTTATAAGATTGACTAAAATAGTTGGCCCTGCACTAATAGCACGTGAAAGTAATATTTTTCGGTATGTGGATGGAAATACATAAAATTAAAAAAGTATGTAATATTTTACCTTGTAATCAGCGTTATAGAGATAGGCCAACCTGAAAAGCAGAAATAAAACATTAAAAATAATGAAAAAATGACGCATAATTTAAATAAAATTCGGTACACCAAGGACGAACTATAAAATTCATTCACCTATATTTTTATTTGCGCTCTTTTCTTTTTCCTTACATAATTTCTGTTATGAAGCTTGCGCCGACAGCCGCGACTAGGGATTTGCGATCTCTACGCCGCCGCCACAGCTGCAACACGCTTTTTAATTTTTTTTCCTTTTACTAAAGAATACCGAGAGAAACCAGAAAAGTTGCGAAGCACATAGGCACTAGCTAAAGTTGACCCAAAAATTTCCTCTTTCAATTTTAATGCACGCTACCGCTATTCGTTTGCCTTCCAGCGCCTATATATATACAACCCTGTTCATGATATACCCTTAGGAATTTGGGAATTTTGTGTTAAAATCTAAGGAACAAAAATGTCTTGAATTCTCTTTTTTTTTTAAATTCTGCTACGGTTATTGTAAAGTTTGTAAAAATATTTCGTAGAATTGTGTAGAGAGTTTGAACGATTCAAAGCATCACATCTAACAAGAATTACAACTTTCATTCTAATTAGAATCATTATAGTAATAATTAATCAAGATTCTCACAGCTGCAAAATTACCCTTTATCTGAAAGACATCAAAAGAAAGCTTCTCAAACAGCTGCTTTTCTACTTCTTAAGAAAAACTCGTCAAAGTAAAAGAAGTCGATTACGCCAATTCAGCGGTCGCACGGGTGAGGGGAGGGTTGGGGTAACTTTCAATGAGCGCCGTAAATCACTTTTCCTCATTATGGAAAAATTAATCGTTTGCGCTTCAATTCTCATAGCAAGCCACTATAAGAGGCGCTCTGTTTCGTTTCTATGACTACAAGCATCAACGTCCCGGTAAATCAGGTCGATCGAGCGGGAGGAAAAAATTATATTTGCATCCAGTTCGCGCTTATTCCTTTGCTGCAGTTCTCGGTAAAGAGATGTCTGCGTTGGAGCAGGTCTCGAGAAGAGAGAGCAAAAGACGGCTCTTAAAAATCATTCCTATTACGCGGTGGCTGTCGACGTCGCCTTGTTTGCTTACAGCTGCCTCTCGGCGATAAAATGCAGTCAAGTGAATTGCTGAGCACGGCGTTGATTGCATTGTATGCCGAGTCCATTTAGCGCGAACTGCCAGTGATTTATCAAGCGAGATTTAATCCGGGAGAGCTTATCGAGCAGCCGGAGTACTTATAAACATCGGCTTTTGGAAGCAGATAAGGATGATGATTCGTGCATACGGTAGAAGGCTAAATTATAGCTACCGCGGGATTGTTGAGGGATCCACCAAGATTACGGTGGTATTATCCCTGGAATTAATTGAACAATTTTCGGATACTGAAATTTTTCTTTTTGTTCAGTTTAGGAAGCTTCATAGTTGCCCAGATCGATTTCTCCTACGTATAAAAGAATATTAAATATGTTGTATTAAATATAGTTATTTAAATGCATCAAATTATTTAAAATTTAAATACTCTGCAAATACGAATATCAATTGCATTTAATGGGATCTCCATAAATAAAGCCAAAGTATCAGCCGCTATTCATGTCAGTTTTTTATACACTCGCTCCTTAGCTGTTTGAAAGAGATTTGATCGCCGCTATATTGGGGATAAGCGCCTCGGGTAACGAAAAAATGATGACCCATACGTTATATTTAAATAGTCAATAAAATGCAACGTTTTATATACCCACAACTGGTAAATGCTGGCTGCTAAAAATGCTTTTAAAGTCACTTTGTTGAACTTCAGAGTCGTTAAAATAATGTTTTTTTTTCCTCCTAATTTTGAAAACTTGAGCAATACGAAATAAGGTATTTATAAAAGTGCATAAAAAGATATTCAAGAGGCCTTCTACATCTCTATAACAAAATCGTAAAACGCTTCTTCATAGGTATGCTAAATCCAACAGATCATAAAAAGCAACTACTCTCGTCACGCGAAAGAGTAAATATCAATCAAGGAAAAGTATCGAATTTCACGCTTGAAGAAAAACACGTTGTGCAACGATACATAAAAACAGCCGAGTGTCCGCATATAGCTATATAACCCATAGAGACTCGCGTACATCAAACCAATACGGATGAGCCGGCACGTCGGCTTGAATGCAGGTGCGATGAGAACGACGAGCTGCAAAATTCCTGTCTCTCTCGACATTATCTCTCGCGCGCGAGGACTTCCAAAGACGGCAATTATTTATGCGCGTATTGGCATGCGGCGAGACCGCAGAGTCAAACACTGCGAGCGCCTTGCTCTGTCTCGTATCTCAGGATCCCATTAGGCTCGCGAGAGTCGAGACACTGGTTGTTGCGAGATGCACTCGGATACAGTGTGGCACGAGAAGTCGATGATTATTTGTCGCGCAGTGGTGTTATATAGCGTAGGCGTTTGAAGCTACTATACTAGCGTTTAATGGTATGCGCGCGAATAATCACGTAATTGCTGTTGCGAAATTTCGAATGAGCCATTTGTCATTTTTGCAATAAGATTGATGAAGTGTTTGAGATTGTGGTAAAGGGAATAAATAGAATGACGCGTAATTTTATTTGAATGTAAATTGAGTTGACATTTTTACCTCTGACTAATAGATGATCATTTATTTTTGCAGAACAATCTGCAGCTCTCAAGGCGGTCAAAAGAATCAGAAGAAAAAATGGAAGACAATACAGACAGAAGAAGCAAGCTTATTGTTATACGTTCGAAGAGCCGATAAGCATCGGGCCACCTCTCGCGAAAAATCTCCGGTGGGCCACGAGCGAATATCGCACAATGTGAGAGAGACTTCCGACCGGTCGCAGGTTGGTACGATCGGCAGAGGCATCGAGAGCTCCTTAAAAAAATGCGAAGGAGCTTGACATCGAATCTTCGCAGCTTGTCATTTTTTTTTTCTTTTTGTGGCTGTTCGACGAGACATTGTGCCTGCAAGTTACGAAATTAAGATGGGCTTCTTGACTGATGTCGCTGCTTTTGACGCAACGCAGGTATACAATAGGCTTCGGGAGGGTATGAGTTATAGTCTGGCGTGTCTTCTCATCTTCTCAAAAAGATGCAGATTTTCGAGCTAAAGAGAGGGCGAGATTGCCGATCGCCGGGATTCGGATATATATATGTATATACGTACTAATTTGTGGCTTGAAAGAGCCTTACAAATCTGATGAATGATAATGCTGCGGTTTCTGACGAAACCTATTGTTCGAGTTTGCAATTGTGATCTCCGTCAACCTAACAGCATTTCCATAGCAATGAAGAAAAAACACTTTCGAAAGAATCCAAAACACAAAACAATAGCTCATTCTTACGCTTGATAAATCTAACGCGACTATATCGAATCGTGTTTATATTTTCATCACTGTTTGACGAAGCCTTCCCCTGCAGTGAGATCCTCTGGTGAGCTATTTCACGTATATACATGCGCTCATTAGTTTGTACAGACACTATGCGAGGATACGCTGCAATATACATCAGGTACGTTCTGTACACGTATTCGCCAGAGACTTTGGACGTTTGTTGGCCACATACTCGGCTTTATGTCATTGCGAATTCCATTGCGAGAGATAGACAGAATGCGGCAAGCTATACATAAGTAGCAGCGTCTTGTCTGAAAGGGACTGTCATTCGGCATTGACTTGATAATTGACATTAATAATAACACGAGCGCGTCATGCGCGCACTCGTCTCACATTAACGAGCGAATCGTGAAAAGTATAAATGAGTGAACGAAGTTTGAATACAAATGTTGCTGTGCACAGTGATAAAAACTGCATTAAAAAGAATGAAGGTATATTCATTTGTCAATACGTTCGACCAGCATTTATTTATGCGTTTGATTTTTAATGAATTCTGTACTTTTGTTTTCATATGCGGAGTTTCCATCAAATTTAATTGTTACAGGAATTAATGATGATAATTTTATTGAAGGCAAAATGATGATGAATTGTAGAAAAAACTGCTGAATTAATTTCGAATTTCTCTCGCTCTATAACCGTGTTATAAAACCTTCGAAATTCAGTTTGCTAATTGAGAACCCCACACACATGCCAGCAAACGTAAATAATAAAAGCCAATTACGACTTGGTGCAACGGTAATTGAACAATCAGCGCACACATGCAACATTCATCCGCACGTCACGCGTATATAACGTGTATATACATATACGCTCAGCTTCGAATTATAGTCAACGGCCTCATCAAAATTCCATCAAAAAAAGAAACATATGCGATCCGCCGGCAAGACAATGGCACTCCAAGCGCGTGTCTAATTTGCGCCCTCGCGCAGCAACACAATAATGATCTATGCATATCTATATACATTACACGCTTCCTGGAAATTTCGGCTAATTAATATCCGTGTGGAATCGCACAGCTGTAATATGGCGCCGCGTATATATATATAAGATTGCCATACGCCCGGGACATTTTACGCCTGCATTACCACACAATCACCTATATAAACTACCGCCTCTCGCGCTGCATGCATATACTTTGCGCTGCTTTATTTTTGCTTCTCTTTCTCTCGCTTGTTGACGAATCGAGCGATGCCCGCCCACGCATGATGATGCAGTCGTGCAATAATACGATCTCGCTCCGTCTCTCTTGTACGCGTGTTTTTTCTCCCTTTTTCTATCCCCCCACTGTCCTGCAGCTTTCTACCTGGCATAGCTTTTTTTTACCGCATGTTCCACACTCGCGAGACAAGATTTGCGAGTATAATTACGGGGACACGAGTTTATTTTTTTTCATTTGCAGCTGCAGATTCGCGGCTTTCCGACTAGCGTCGAGCAATTCGTTTTTAGTTTTTACCGGGAAACTGCAGTGCCACTGAATATTATTTAATTTGCATTGCTCTTGATTATTCTTTACTCTATACATAGCGTAGACATGAATTATAACATTCTTATAAATGTTTCACTTTCGTATTATACGTATCAAAGATTTAATAAATCTTATATATTAAGTTAAATATTTTCATATTTCCCTTTACTTGTGTAATCGAAACGAAGAGCTTAACCATTTTTTTCGACAAAAACCTTCGTAAAATAATTTTCTAAAACTCTCCTCTGAAGCAAGTTTTCGATCAAACTGCACACACGCGACTCGTTAACGAACGGCGTTACTCTTTTTTTTCACCGCACATGCAAATTACAAAAAAACTAGTCTGACTTTTAGGCATCACTGACTGTTCTGACGCGGCATTTAATCGACGCTTCTGACGAGCGAGTGCACTGCTCGTCACAAAAATCCAAAAGGGACTCGTGCTTTTTCTCGGCGTAATTGTAATTAAAAGTAATTGCCTTGAGGGCTTTGCTTATCATATGAAATATCAAAATTATATCTTTCAAAAGTTAATCAAATATATGGGTTAAATGTTATTCATATAATACAAATGATTATATTTAGGCTACGTTAGTTTGGTCTGGATATTGGTGATTGGAAATTGAAATCGCAATAATAAGGGGATTGAGTGATCGACGAGGGGAAAATTAAAGTTTGCAGAGCAAGCACTTGCGGGAATCTCAACATTATATCTGTCCCATTAAATTCATTTTTCCAAATCGCAATTGATCACTCTGTGATCTTATCCAGCATTCCAATCAGCCATAAATGGGAACAATGGCCTAATTATGTCTATAATAGGAGCACCTTGCAATAGACACGCATTGCAGTATACAGTGATCGATCTTTGCCTCGTGTGCTAACGCGAAGCCCTACTGTCGGCGATACCAATCTGCGCGTGAATTAATACCGCTGTTTGCCGGTCGTAAATTGCCGAAAGATGACTCAAATTTACAAGATCGAATAATGGACAAACGCGCGCCGTCGTCGTAATCTAATTCCTGCGTGTACTATTGATATGTATATATTGCCAACCTTTCTTTATCTCAGACAATGGCATATCGCTCAGGAATAAATACCAAGAAGTCGAGGGCAAAAAAAAGGAGCCGAAGCCAAAAGGCGACGCAAAAAAGAAAGACCGGCGGGGACAGCGGGAAAATAAAGAAATGGGATTTCCTCTACGCGGGCAATTGGGCCGATTCCCGGGGGAGGCCGCGCGGCACTAAACCGAAATGACCGGTAATTGCACGAGCCGAAAGAAGGCAGTAGCAGAGAGACACACATATCCCGCGTTATTGCGACACTCCTGAGGGGCCACCACCGCCTATATACACGTGCTGTGCAGTCACAGCAGCGACGTCGCTGTATAACGATCAAACCCGTCGCCTGAGGGCTATGTATACCTATAGGTATATATATAACGCGCACATATGCGGAGGTATATGCTGCTGGTGCTTAGGCTCTAAGAGGCGCCGGAGTTTTTCCAAAGGGCCGGATTATTCAAAGTTTATGCCGCCGCGGCGTTATTGCTCGCGTGAGATACAGTGGCTTCGCTCTCGGCACAGCTGGTTATGGCAAAATTATATATTATACAATAAATTGTGTCGGAATAGCGCAATTGAATTTTCCGGTCGCTCAGATCAGAATTAATAAAGTCGATCAACGAAACAATGTTGTCACGGCGAGTATTAAACACACGTGTACCATATATATAGCGCGCAGAGGTGTCGTAAGTGCAGCCGATCGGTAATTGCTTTTCGGGCGAGGGCGACGACGCGTTATTATGAAGTATAGCGACGACGAGCGGTTTTGGAGCTCGACGATGATGAGGTTTTGCGCGCGCGCGCGAAGCTTAATGCGAATTGTTGACGCACTATACGACGACACGAGAGCTTCTGCAGCTGCAGCGCGAGACACGCTGCGGTTGTCTTGCGGTCGGCCGATTGTTAATGAAAAGTTGTTATTGTGCGCGTGACGTGTGGGAAAGTTTATCGATACTTTCCGTCGTAAATTTTAATGACTTATAGATGGTGTAGATTGATTTTTAAAAGAAGAAGAGAGAGCCGGAAGTGAAACGACGAGAGAAGCGTTGCAGCCGAAAAGCTAATTAGAACGATAGCAATTAGAGCATTTTTTTTGGACTGAAATTCCGTGGCTCGCAACGAAATCGGGCCAATTAATCAAGAAAATTTGAACCCCAAATTTGCAGCTGCATTACACACACGCCGCGGCGCCAAGCGAAAAAAAAAAGAAAACAGAAGCAAGTCGCGAGAGCAAAACGAGAGCCAAGAAGAAGAAACCGAGAGGAGGAGAGCGTCGAAGACATACAAAGGCGAAGAAACAAAGTGAAATTCCGCAAGCTCCTCACGGGTGGCTTGCAAACGAACAATTAACCGGCTGCACCTCGCGCGAGTTGTAATTCTAGAGCTGTGTCCGGGCTCGTTAGCCCCACGCTCTCTCTCTCTCTCTCTCTCTCTTGCGCACGCGGCCTCGAAATGGGAATTCGTCCCGGAAACTCGTTCGGCGAAACTGCTCTTGGCACGATCGCTCGTTCTTTTCGTTACACATCGGCCGCCGGTACTCTCTCTCTCTCTCCCTCCGATCGATGTCGTCGCGCGCCCTCCTTTTTCGCCACCGGCTCCCGCGTCATTTCATCCCAAAAAGAGAGAGAGAGAGACGTTACGACGACTGCAGTAGCTCACGTATCGACACCTGATGTGTGTCTGTTCTTCCGTGTAGCTGATGATGCGGAATTGTAGCAGGGGGATGTGTTTTTGTTAATTAAAAAAAAGTCATTGTGATTAATGTATAATGCGATATTATGCGTGTGTGACCTAATTCGGCGGCTCGTGCTCGTTTCAAAGATTCGCAATGTGATGAGGTTTGCATTTGAAGTGGAATACGGAATATGATGGCTAATTAATTAGATTTTATACTTTACGGCTTTTGGTTATACAATTATAAAGTTTGCTGAGGCAACTTAATTGCAGCTGTCTCCGAAATATAATATATATAAATCACAATCGCGAATAAGCGTCACCTTCGTCTGCTCGTATGTCATTAAGTTCGCCCCTCAAGATGTATTTATAGAAAAAAAAATCTAAGGTACCTGGAGCGATCCAGTTACTATTATTAAACGTCTATTTTATCAGCGTAATGCGAGTTCGATAATTAAGCCAAGGCCATTTATAATTATCAAAGTCAACTCTCGTCTAATAAGTACGAGGGTGTCTGTTTATCATCTCTATGAAATAATCGACGATACAAAGCAATTCTAATTCGAAAAATGATCATCGCTCATTTCCCCAGCAAGTATATTCTTTAAATACCGGGCTCATTCCTTCACGGGCGTCGACTCGATCATCGGCCACAATACAACTAACATCGGCTCATCTTCACGTCAGCGGCGCAGGAGCAAAGGCTCAAACGCTCAATTACCATGCCACAAAGCGGCCGGCTCATCGGTTGAAAAATCACAGTCGTGTATCATCACAATATGACCGAGAGAAAGAAGACAACGCGCGCGGCCACTCGAGCATCATCACAATTCCGAAGAAAATCAGCTCTCTTTCTATAGTCCTACACCGAGCAGACTCGCGTGTGCTGCTGATGCACCTTTCCGCACACTCGAATATCCGAAAACTCGAGTCGGCGAGCAGGTACTACGGGCCCTATGAAGAGGAAAGGTCACTTTTGCGCTCTCTCTCTCTCTCCCCCCCTCATCAGTCAGAGAGCCGTATATCTCGGCGACGACGGGTAGCCATAAGGTACCTGTTCGAAGGCTTTCCCTGGCTTGTTATTGCGAGTGCTCGAGAGAAGGGAGGGAAATTCCGAGAGGAGCATCTGCAGCTACGGCGGCGGCGGCGGCTCTTTGCGGGGGAGTGAGCCGCAGGGAAAGCCAGCGCAGTAAATAATGCCGAGGGCACAAGCGGGACCCGAAAAGCCAAAAGACCGAGAGCCACCTGACGAGGCGCTTTTCGGCCCGTCGAGCACGCACTGGTACTTAAGGCTGTAATCTCGTGCCACATTGTCTCTTACAGCGACACACAGGTCCATTGCAGCACGACCACTACGACGTAGTCGACGGAGCTTTGCGCTCGCGGGGGGATGATCGATCCGGGATTGAGGGCGTGAGAACTCGCGCGACCGCGAAAACTTTCAAAAGTATATGGGGGATATGCCGCGGATTTGTTCCTCTCGCCGTACGGATCCACGGCGGGATAGCACTTGGCGCTTTTGTTCCGGTACGTGCTTTTATTCGCAGCTCTGTGGCTTGTGTTTTTTTTTCTGCGCTCAGAGCTGTGAATACATTGGGAGAGTCATGACGAGAATTGAGGGTATTTCTGTTGAAAATGAAAAGAATGAAAACAATCGGCCGCATGTCCGAATTCTTCAAATTCGAAATAGCCTCCGCAACGCCCACACCGGCTCGAAAATCGGCCAAATAGTCACGCCTAATTCTCTCGCAATTAGGCACGCACAGGAGCAGTATATAGATATAGGTGTACACAAATATAGGTGCAAAGGTTTGATTAGACTTTCGACTCGATCGCGAGAAAAAAGTCCAGTACCCGTAAGCTGTGTAAGAAGGAAATAAGAGCTGTCTAATACGGAGAAGGTCAGAAAACGGCGACAATGAGAGAGACTCGTAAGGCCTGCAGCAATTCCGAGCCTGGCTCGTGAAAAGCCTGCGGAATGTCAAGAGCGAAGAGAGGAAAAAATAGCGGGACAGATTGAGAGAAAGAAAAGGAGAGGTGCTGGAGTCGTACCCGCAAAATCGGCCGGCAATAAACTCGGCGAAGGACCGACGAGTCAGGTTCATCTTTTTTCCCGGTACACATATATAACCGCCCGCGAGAGCCTCTCTCGACACACTGCTGAGCGCGCCCCGGAATTTCCTTTCATTTTCTTGTCCTTTTCAGAATACTACACACTGACTCTTTTTTTTTGTCTTCCTCTCTCTCTCTTATTTATCTCTTATACACACCGTCGTCGTCCCGGACACCTTGGCTTTTCCGCTCGAGACGCGTGCTCGTATGTTATATATATATTCGATTTGACGAAAACGTGGAGGTTTTTCTTCGTCTCTCTCTTTTACGAGTACCAGCACCGGCTGTGTACACACAGTATATCTGTATATGTACGGGAACGTGAGCCTGACCTGCTGAGCTCATTCCGCCAGATTTGCCGGTTCTCAGTATTTAGAGGATGTGATGCCCTTGCGCAAGAGATGCTGGCCGAATATACTCTTGATTGCGAGCTCCGTTTTTTCGAGGCGTCATTACCTATTTTTTCCCTCCCTCCCTCCCTCCCTCCCTCTCTCCTTCGACACTCGTTGATGCTGCTGGCGCTTATTTTTAGACAGAGGTCACGACGCTGTCACTAACCTATTATCCGATGATTTTATGACGACAAAACTTTATTTGACTCGATTATTTATATACATAATCAATATCGTGTGTATTTGTCCGCAAATATTGTTGCTCGTATATATGCGCGGGGCGAGAGTAAATTTACTGTTTATATTTGCGACGGATTTAATAAGCATTATGCAGAGCGAGCACTATGTAACGAGTGTGTATATTAATTATTGAGCATAATGCGCTTAATAATGTCGCAGAGTTAACGGAGCAGTCTAATATATAAATGTTAACTGGAAATGGCCCTTCGAGCTGACGGCGTGAATCAGTGGAGCAATCGCGAGAATCAATTCAGAGACGTCATATTAAAGTGAAACAACTGTACTTATTTAATGCTTAATTCTTATTCTATTTTCGCGGGCATAAAAGCGCAATGAAAATACTGTCAGACGTAAAATTCCGTAAAAACCGACCTATATACCGGTTCAGGCTTCATCCAACAGATCTCTCTCCAAATGTCGGACGTAAATGCGCGCTCGCGCCGAAAAAAAATTCCTTAAAACCGACCGCGAATTCAGCGGGAAAATTCACCATCCCGGATTGATTTTACCGTACGTTCCAATTTCATCGCTCTCACCCTCCCAGTCTCTCTCCGAACATCCGAGCTTCTGCTATTCTTACGAAACTTCCGCTCCGTTTGCGTGAAAACTTTCCGGATTTTTCACGGCTCTCCGAGCAATGATGATTCGTCCCTAATAGACACACGACGCCTGCTGCGAAAATCAATTTGGAGGATTAAGAGGTGGCCGGGCGTGTGCTTGCGAGCTCCTCGTCGTGTACAATTTGCAAGTGAAAGCGAACGAACCTGAACTATACGTTAGCTCCTCATTTCGTCACCGCCGCGGGAGGGAACTGGGTTAATTATAAACAAGCAGTGTTTGACTATTGTGGAAAATGTAATTGCCCCGAGCGCCCGCAGGATAAAGATGAGGGGCTTCATTGTTTCCCAGCCGCGTGTGTTGCTGCTGCTGCTGCTGCTATAGCTCCATGTAGCGCAGCCGGCGTTTGCGTAACAGGACGCGGTTGTATATGTTCTTATTTTTCTTCGTTGAAATTTTTTTTTTTTTTCGTTCGAAGAGGATGACTTTTCTAACGATGGGCTGTTGAGGGAAGATGCGGTGATATGTGTAAATGTGTGGATGTGTCATTATTTGGCGAGTCGAGGAGTCCTAATGAAGGGCTTCTTTGGGGGTCGTTTTATACGAGGCGCTAATTAAAGCCAGTGCGAGGTAATATAAAATTACATAATATTAATAACAAATTTTACGGGCTTCTAGAGATGAAAGATATGAAATTATTAAATTGTTTAACGAGAAATAATTTGTAGTTCGATGTAACAATGGTATATATACATTATTTTATGGTAACATTCTGTCACGCACACAACGATCAAAAATTAATTTTCTCGACAATAGAATAACGATTGTAATTTCAATTCTACTAGATCTCCATTCACATCAAGTATTATGTATACAAGAGCATCGATCGCAACTGTATATAAATAGCATCCCTCGAGTGGTTTTCAGTTTTAACAATAAAATCCAGCCTCAAACGCTAACAAACTCGTCGCGCAGCCATGCAGTCGTCCCCCGCTTCAATTCCCCAACAATTTTGCAACTCCTTTTATCGGCCACTTTCGCCAAGTGTCCACTCGTTCGCGATCATTACTCGAAAAAGAAAAGCCAGCACAAAGGCACTCTTCTCTCTCTCTTCTCCTAAATTGCAGCTACAGCAAAAAAAGGGCGCAAAGACGCGCTTCAATTATTTTCAAAAATTATTATTCTCAATTTAGATAAAAAAAAAAAACAAGCTATACGACACTGCGCATCGAAAGATGAAGTCGCGCTATATACTATGTATACACAGAAGCTCGACGAATGCGAAGCTGCACATCCCCAAGGGAGCGCGAGGTGTTTCCTGGTACATATAGAGAGTCAATCGCCCTTCCCGGCTTCCTGCGTACGCGTAACCTCGGCAATCCATTAATCGGACAATCACGCGCGCAATCCCGATCCTCGTTTTAGCTATAGGTACGTGTATATACAGGCTACAGAGTGAGCACGTGGATTTACACTATACTGCGCTGCAGCGCGACATCCGTCGGTCTTGAGAGTGAAATTCTCGGGATGCTTCGTGGCTATCAGTTATTGAATAATTTATTCTACAGTGCATCAGTGATTGTATTTCTTGATGATTAAAAAAAAAAAAAAGTTCTCTGAACTGTTTACGCTCCACGAATCACGAAAGGTTATATTGAATTTTCAGCGAACGCGGACACTCGGTGAGCAGCAATTCACATTCAATCCGAATTTTTCGCATGCATATTCATAGCCAATAACCGATGCTGCAGCATATACACACAGGACGAATAATTTCCGCGGCGAAACAATCACATATTCGTCAAAAACTCGGCCGCAATCAATTACGGCGCCCCCGTATATATGTATACGTCTTACACATATACACTACCGGCCGCAACACGAAACTTGGAGGCGTCAAAATTAATAAACGCCGTTTCAGTATATAAGACCTGCCGCACACGTTCTATGTATGTATGTATATGGCTAGATTTATCGAGCGCCACGCACGCGTGCATAAATGATTTTCGCGCCGCGGTTAATTGGGTCGAGTATAACTCGCGAGACTGAGCTTCATCGGATTTCAGCCCCGATGAGCGTTGTGGGCTTCTGCGCGTGCAGTTATTATACACCTGCGATCTTTGCGTGAGAGTTTATTCTGACATTGAGACGAGACTTTTTATTTTTCTACAGAAAATCAAGGCGATCCAACACAAAACCGCTTATTCGCGTTTATGTAAGGTGGAATATCGTTATATTATATATACGAGTTGCAGTAGGGAATATTCGAGCAAGTCGGATTATAGGTATACTATACTTTTGCGAGCATTTAACCTTTTTTTTTATGCCCAGAAGCGGCTCGATTATCTCAAACGTATAGAGTAACAAGCTCAGGGAGCGCTCGCGCGGGGATCGATTGGTTCGGGAAGGCTAAACCGTTAGTTGGAGGATTATACTACTCCTCTACCAAGTATTATACAAGTCTTGCATCTTTTGCTGAGGGATGAGACAATGCGATCGCTTATCCTATGGGCTCGTGAATAAAGAGGCAAATATAAGGCTCATTATACGCTATTGTTTCGCAGTGACTGGATCGCGCATAAAATTCAATTCTGCAGATGTATAAATACGGCTGATTTTCAATAAAACACAGTGTTTTAGCTGGTCTTTCCGCAAGTGGTTCGGGTCCAGTCGTCGCTGAGCGCGATACGAAAGCGCCGCTAAGAGGAGGTGACGATAAGTGGGCCGATCCGAGAAATCGAGCAGAAAGGACCAAAGGAGCTCTCTCAAGCCGAGGACAAAAGGGTCCGTCCCAGCTGTATATATCTATGTAGTCATGCTTCCGCTATTTGGCAGATTAAAGAGAGAGAGAGAGAGAGAGAGAGAGAGAGAGAGGTCCTCCGCGGCTCTTTGATCCGGAGTGCGGAAAAAAGAGGGAGCAAAGTGCGTCGCGACACGTGTATAGGCTGTGTGATGGTATAGCCGTCTCTTTTTCTCTGTTGTATAGTTTTAGAACGGCTGGTGTGGTTTGGATGCGGTCGACAATCTCTCGAGTGATTGCTCGCGGAAATGTCGGACTACCGACCGATTGTCTTTGGAATTGCCGTGCGGCCGCTTTTTTCGATTGATCGACAAAACTTTCGTTTACACTCCAGCTTCTTATTCTTTTCTTTTTCGCAATTGGTTTTTCATCCCACTGAAATTACTGCTAAAAGCACATCACTCCTACTTTCACGTATACAACGTAACTCCCGGCGTGTATATTAAGCATATAAAAAATCCCAGCTGCAGCGCGCTTCCTCTAAACCGCGCAATAAATCACGCGGTCGCATCAGCCTAATTAAATTAAGTCCAGCAACGTGTCCCGGCGTCCTCCCGCCTAATAAAGCACGTCGCAGTAAAAAGCTGCAGGCTGCAGGTACTCCGCTGCAGTAGACACCCATCAAGATTAGCTGCCTCTTCCTCCCGATTCTTCGGTGTATAACGTAC
Organism: Cecidostiba fungosa; assembly: GCA_900474305.1. Lineage (NCBI taxonomy): Eukaryota > Metazoa > Arthropoda > Insecta > Hymenoptera > Pteromalidae > Cecidostiba > Cecidostiba fungosa. Next base: position 20,017 of record UCOJ01001242.1, on the reverse strand, counting down.
CTATATATACACCCCCGCGCCGCAAACACACGACGAAGCGCCTAATCCGCTGGTCCTGAAAACCCTCGGCGCCAAGTCGCTCGTAAAAGTCGTCCCGAAATTTTTTTCTTTTCTTTTTCTCAACAGTCACACTGTATATCTCATCACAAACACACGGCAAGATTATATAGATGAGTGAAAATACTCACGAGACTGGGCCGCCGGGGGACGTGGAGCATGACCTGTCCTCTGTATATATATGCGTGTGTGTGTCTCTCTATTACAACACGTGCCGACGATCCACGTACACCACTCGCAGATTTAACAACAAGCACTGACGCACGGGCTACACTGAGTATTCTCGCGCGCGAAATTCGAAGCGCGCGGCGCCAAAAGCGCCGAATTCAAATTTATACAACGCAATCATCCACTGCGTATCTACTTTGCAAACGATCGTTTACCACTCACTTGTGACGAGCACACTGTTGACGAATTATCCAGATTACCGATCAATCGATCGCAGCAGAGTCTATAGTATTACAGAGAGCGAAAGCGCGAGCACCAGACGCTGTCAGCTGAGTATAGCTCTCAGCAATGGGAGAGAGAGAGAGAGAGAGCGATGTGCTCGGGCCGAAGTGCGCCGCGTGAATGCCGTGGCGCGCGCCGCCGCCGTCGCCGCAGAGTCTCTCTATCCCTCCCTTGGCGGCGCGCTGCACCCGCCGCGTATAGTCTGCTAGAGTAGGCAGGGGCTCTGCAGCGCTCACTCGCTTATACTCTTTTAAACTTACTGCTATACCCTTTTTTTTGTTTTTTTTTTTGCGTTGGTGTTATTTTGCGCAATTGTCCGAGGATTAGGCACTGATGACATTTCGTAAGGTGTTTCACGTTTTGCTGTTGCAGCAGCAGTATATAGACACGAGAAAAGGTTGTCGCTATCTTCGCTTGATCTCCCCTACTTCGGAGGAGGCAGGTATGTATAGGAAAAGTATTTCTCGGTGACCGTTCTTGATTAAAACTGCCTTTTGTTCTCTCGCCCGGCTTTGGTATATATGTACAATACATCTCTGCAGTCAGACTCTTGACTTCTAAGATCCGCGATTAGGGCTCGATTCTAATTTACTTACGAAACGGCGACGACCCACATCTCAATCTTCTTTTATTTTTACTCGAAGGGATTAATTTTTGCGAGATCACGATTCGATAACCCTATTAAAGAGAAAAGGATAGGTATACCTATATCTATAACATTCATGAAACGACCCGACAAAAAGCAGCGACTTCAGCGCGAATCGGCTAAAAACTCGCAGCGTTGTGTGGACATAGCGGTATATATATATATGCATATATACGGGGCTGCTTTGCGGCTCCCTTATCGTCGCGCTCACCAGCAGCCTGTATACATTATTACGCGGCTGCTAGCAGAGTACACATCGGCCGCGTAGTCCGGCGAAACGGCCCCCCTCGACGATAGCGCGTCGCCGCCGCAGCTTTTTTCACCGACGAAATGGACCCCGGCTCTATATAAGAGTGCATATAATAGAGATGCTGATAACATTTTTGGGCTAAAGTGTAACCCCGCGCGCGGCTGTGGCTCCAAATTTTGTTTGTGGAGGATATTCGCTCTTTGAAAAGACTGCAATCAGTACATGTATAATACGTATGCGGACTGAATACTTGATTTTCCAATTTAACGTGTATAATATGTTATATAAAAGCTCAGTTGGCTATATATCTACAATTCTTGTCACAGCTCGATTTCAGATATAATAATTATAACAGTATAGTCTCTCTCGCATTGACCGACACGAGTAGCTCGACATACCTCATTCATGTAATATTGAACTATTAAATAAGTAATAAAGTTCTCGATGTATACAGCCGCGTAATAGTAGTAGCAGCAGCAGCAGCAGTAGCCGGAAACTGAAATCACACTCTTATACATCTCGGCAGCGGCGCGACGTCGCGCACATGAAACTATAAACGGAAGAAGCAGCAGCAGCAACAGCAGAGAAGAAGGTCAATCGATAATCGGCGTCAATCGAATTACCCATCGGTTTTTCTCTCTTATTGACTAGCAACTGCCGCCCACGCTCCCTCTACTCGGCTCGCCAAGCGCGTAGCTGCTGCCTGCGCGCAGCCTGAATTGCCTCCTTTATCAGTATTCAAATCATGCGAGCCGAAATTCTCGGTCTATTTACGAGAGCGCGACGTCCGTGTATGCGCGCGCGCTCGCGAGAGAGCAAACTGCAGTGAAACTGCGTCACTTTTTGAACTGCATATTTAAATTAAACGGGGCTGTGTCTGTGTGTATTTCCATTTTCACGGGACGCGCATTCTAATGCGTGCATGTGTGGGAGGAAGCTTGCGTTAGGTTATATTCTGTGATGTTTCCTTCGACGTAAGTATATTTGATGCAGGCTTTTAACGAGCCGCGAAATTTCGAAACTTCCGCAGCCGACTTGATTTTCCGATATATTAATAAATATATTCTTGGATCCGGATATCTTGTTTGATTTTCGAGTTGGGTTATACTTGATATTATTATCTTAGTAATTTATCGAATTTTCCAAGATACTGCTATTGGATTACAATGTGGATTAATTTAACAAAGTATAGATATCGAAGAAAATTTAGTTTCGACCACCGATTCCTTGATATTCAGTAAAAATCAAATTTTTCTTAGCAGATTTTATTAAAAATCACACACAATTACCAAAATTGAATTTTTCAATTACAATTATCTTACGAATATATTCAAGAGGAATTCTAACGCGGCTAATCCATTCATCCAATGTATCGAGGTCTATATAGACGCATCGAGTATTCTCGAGAGTCTGCAATAAGTATATACACGCGTGCAGCGATAAATGTCGAGTATAGCCTGATCCCGGCCTCGATATATTTACATGTATATCCGGGTTATTTCTCTTGTAGTTCATCTTAGTGTATAAGTTAAAGGACATCCTGCGGGAAAGTATTATAGGGAAAAAAGAAGGAACAAAGCGTGTCGTCGGATCGATGGGCGACATCGTGGCTCCAACCGAGTCATATCTATAAGTATATACATGTCGACTCTGCGCGCTGCGGTGTCATCGTACTGGCCAAAGTTTCGAGAATAGCGCGGAAAGCGACAGCGAGCGACGATTTTGCATTATTACTTAATTTCGTGCTCGTTTACGAGTACTTAAGCTAACGCTGCTTGAACGTAATGCTCGATATGTAACTATGCAGACTGATACAACTTTGAGATTAAATTTTAATCTGCATTGTCACTTTTTCAGACTACATCTCGTCAACATCTGATTTAAACTGGTATATATACCTGCAACTCCCTATATATATATATATAATATTTGTCAAGGGCTCTTTTGAAAATCGCAACAACAATAAATATCGCGAGCATTTCAAGCGGGAACGGGAGGGCTGCGGCATCCGAGAAACCCAACGCATCTCTTAATTCCCAACGGACTCTGATGCGCACGACGTATGTCTCCTACTCTCCTATATATGTGTATGTACAAATGCTGCTCGCCTGCTGGCGTAGCCCAGGGAGAGACTCCCACGACTGTCCGATGGTCATCAGCTTAAAACTTTCCTTCTATTATGGATTACAAGTTGGCCCTGCACACTATACATATAATACAGACACACAGAGCCAGAATTTATACAGGGTATATCCTATATGTATATCCTTTGAGCATTTATAGGTATAGATATGCTATACACAGTGCATATAGGATACGTGCATTATAGTAGTCGCAGCCGCATAAGAAACCCCATCCGCTATTGGCTGGCGTCCAATCCATATCCCGAAGAAAAGGCATTTTGTGCTTTGTGTTTATTATATATGCGATGAGAGCCAAATTTTTGTCTCTCTTACTTGCGGATGTTGTTCGCCGCGGCTCGCGTAATCTCATTTGCTCTCGTCTCGTCGTCATTTGTAAAAAAGTTAGGTTATATAAGCTTACCCAAGTGATCTTCCTCGTCGCTTTGAGTCTTCTCCTGACGATGACGCTTGTCCGGCGTGTAGTCGGCTTCTTGCGTTGTTTACGGCGATGTAGGTAATATCCTTGAATTACGATTTCCTCGAGCTCACGGGCTGAACCGACACTTTTTCCCTTCATTGTTATACGCAACTATTCGCGACAAAATCAAACCTTTCTCGTCGCAGCAATTTTCGTCAAAAGCATCCGAAAAAACACCCAACAAACGAATCCGCGGTTGCATCGCAAATCTACTTATGCCGGCGCCACCAAAAAACAAGATCCTTCTCCAATTCCGCGACACACCCGCCATCTACGGTAGCTCACACGTACTCTTACTCGAAATCTGTCTTACCATCCTAATCATAACCGACTGAGAAAAAGGCGCTCACTCTACTGTGCTGCGCGCAACAATGCACATATACGTATAGATTACACCGTAACCACATCCCGTAGGCAACCGTAGGTATACACTACTGATGTACAAAGCGCAAAACCATCAGCGCAGGTTCGATATTGGCGCGTGGAATCACCACGCATGTGTAGGAGGAGGAGGAGGAGGCAAGAAACGAGGAAAAAAGGCGCCTCGCGACGACCGCGGAAAAGCTGTTACATCCTCTCGTTCGCGCGCAGTCTGATATGACACGTCGACAGATCTCAACGAATTGTACATACATATAATAGCTATATAACGCGAATCTCAGCACGTGTGCCTCCGTATGTGAAAGTCCATCACTTGTATATAACGCGATCGCCTCCTTCCAAACGGCACGTCCTAGAAGCGCACTGCGGAAAAGTCATCGTCGTCTCGCTCAACAAGTGTCAAAGGTCCAGTGTATGTAGCTCTTGTCAGTGGCGAAAACAATAACATCGCATCGCAGATAGACATATTATGGATCGTCGCGACTACTCGTGAGAGACGCAAGAGCAGGTGGATCCCGCGAAACGAGGAAAAGGAGCAGCGCCAGGCAAATATGGCATGGGGAAGAGGTCCACACCTGAATCAATATACTTATACGCCGCTGCTAAGAGGAAACGACGCACGACCGATGTTCTTTTGAGGGAAACTCATGACGCCTAGAAGTAGGAAGCATGGGTCGCGAAATTCTCAGCCGATACCTCGTCCTGCTCGTGGCGACCTGCGGCGTCCTCGCTGCAGCTGTCAGGGTGGTGAGTGCCATTTTTTTAGTACTCACTTCCTTTTTCTATTATTTTCCTGCTTCTGATGGTCTTGCTATTTTTGCAGAAGAAGGTGCATCACTTGGAGGACCGTAAATTCGCTTCAGAAGAGTACTTGGATCAGGAGATCGATGAAAGGGACAGTGGCCCTGAGCCTCAGATTTCCCCGTTGGACCAGCCGTTACTCAAAAAGACCAATTTACCTTATTCCACACCTACGAATTTTCCACAAGCGCTCAATCCAAGTAAGTCCTTAATCTATTGTTTTTTTTAATATTTTTATTCATGCAATGAATTGATGTTGTATAGTGGAATTCCTTAAATATAATTGCTTTTTATCGTTGACAAGAGCATATGTCTTGTATTCTTTTATCTACAAGAGCATATCGATGATGCATTATCTGCTGACTTAACATTGTGGTGTGTTATCTTTGGAAATAAACAAAAAATGCTAATGAATCTTCTTTGCTCACCTTTGTATGCGTAGAGTATTTGAGGTTATAAGTTTTATGGCTTTTGCTAACTCTTTTTCTTACATATTACCTGGCTTTCGGCATACACATTTTCTTTTTTTTTTTTTTTTAACCAAGGCTCTGGTTTTTATCAATTCTCATAATCGTACTAGGAAGTTTGTTTGCACATTCTCATGATGATCTAATGGATCTTATCTATTCATCTTAGATATAAAATGGGATCCGAGGTGGGCTTCGTCTTTGGATTTTGGACAAATTTCGGCAGTATCAATCGATCCGAAAGGCAATATCGGTATATTTCATAGAGGGGAGCGAATTTGGGATTCCTCTACTTTTGGGAGCGATAATAAAATCAATACCAACAGAGGTCCGATAAGGAGAAGTACAATTATGCTGTTAGATAAGACTGGGAACGTGTTGTTAGAATGGGGAAGGAACATGTTTTTTCTTCCTCATGGACTAACAATTGACTCTTTAGGAAATTATTGGATAACTGATGTGGCAATGCACCAAGTTTTTAAGTTTGACCATAAAGATATTGAAAAGCACGAACAACAGCTGAAAGAACAAAGGTCGAGTCAAAGAGTCAGCGTGTCTGACACATTCAATGTCACTAATTTATTTGCAAATAGCTTAATAAAACCTTCGCTAAGTTTGGGGGAAGCTTTTCAACCAGGAAATGACAATACAAGATTTTGTAAACCGACTGCAGTGGCTGTTGAGAGCAATGGAGATTTTTTTGTTAGTGATGGCTACTGTAACTCTAGAGTAATCAAGTTTAACAAAGATGGTGAAAGGATAATACAATGGGGAAGAACTTGGGGATTTGAAGGTAACAAATTAAAGAATGCTTAAGTATACTTTTTTTTTTCAAGATAATCCAAATAATCGATTTTGAATATTTTACATTAACATTTTTTAATTTATTTCCAGGCAAACCTTTATATCAAAAACCACCTCCACCAAACGCATTCTTAGTTCCTCATGCTCTTGCACTTGCTGAGGAGCACGATATAATATTTGTTGCAGATAGAGAGAATGCAAGAATAGTCGGTAACTTTGCTAACAATGGGTCGTTTTATAAAGAGTATAAAAATCCTATATTAGGAGGGGCGATTTATAGTATTGCATATGCTAACGATCGAATATATTTAGTTAATGGTAATCGATACTTAGAAGGAACGCACGTGCGAGGATTTGTTTTAGACATAAATACAGGAGAAGTTTTATCTCAATTCGCGCCTCAGATGGACATGAATGCTCCTCATGATATCGCTGTGTCCTCAGATGAACGTGAAATATACGTAGTAGAGCTGAATTCGCATAGAATATACAAATTTTATCAAGGTAATTTGCGCACGAAAGATGGCTAGCACTCGGGTTACACAAAACAAAACTGTTAACTTCTTCTATTTTTTCCAGACGTAAGTAGTTTGCAGTCGGTGCCAAAAATTACGCAATCAAAAAATTCTACAGAGACTCGTTCAGCGGAGCTGTCGGACAGCAGTATGAACAACGGCAAGAAGCCATCACAAAGAGCCCTTGTAATAGTCGCCATCGTTGCTGCCTTATTCTTCATCGGCTTTTGCATCTTCCTTGCAGCACTCCTAGCGAGATATCAAAAGAGAGGTAGAAAATCTCGATACAACGAGGCTGATGTTGAGTTTAGAAAATTAGTAGTCGATGAGTACTAACGCGCATGAGAATTTTTACTTTTTTACTTGTACATTGAAAATAATTTTATTATATTTTACGTAATGCAGATCTTTATGAGTGACGTGTATATATGAATGTATTATTATATTATTTAATTATTTTACTGTATAACAGTGCTAGCCCAGTTTTTATTTGTGTCGTATTTTATCCAGTGGACATTCCATGTTAAATACCGCCATCCTGCTTTTACAGTATGTATGTAATGTGTGACGCGAAGCATTAATTTTTAGTTAACTTATATGACAGCTTTTGTCGCATGTGATTTTATTATTTACATTTATGTTCCTTAGCCTATGTTATACTAAAGGTATTGCACAGTATAGAACCGAGTCATTAATAAATTTTTTATCCAGCAATTGCTTGATTCACGGTTTGCCAAATGTGTGATTAATTTTATTTGCCTTTTAAACATCAATAGCAATTAAAACATGTAATTTTCATAAGCAGGATGCTTATTTCCACCACATAAAAGAAGAGCTGAGTGGAATAGCGAAAGAAAGGACAACTTCAAGCTTTCAAGTTTGTTGGAAACGCGTAAAAGATTTAACTTTTTCGAAGGAAGACCAAACACTCGAGATTTTAGTAAACTAAATACTGAACCGGAGACATCAGAAGACGAAAATACAGAGAGTAGTTTAGAAAAAATTATATAAAACAGGTTCAGAGAAGAAAATGCAGAATGATGTAAAAACCTATGAACATTTGACTCGTCAAAAACGTCTAAAATATCGTTAAAAAATCTCAAGCCTAAACAAATTTCTAAAGAATCAAGTTCAACGTTGCCTCAGAGTCATTATTTATGTTCAAGAAAATATCAGCGACATATCACTCATATATCGCACAACTGCCCAATAACTCTTCTAGTCTGTTGTTCACTTTAAAGTTCGACCATAATATTTTATAATTACCTTGAGAAATTTATAACATTTAAGGCAACTTTGGAACTAATATTTTAACGATTCGAAAAAAGCGTATCGAACTAGAACGTTAGAAAAGAGTGCAAAAAATTACGCAAAAATTTTATATATTATAACTCCTATATAAATATATTACATGGAATGAGGCACAAACAAAGTGGTATCCAGTGAATATGGAGCATATATAATCTTTATATTTATATTTTCTGAAATGTCTTCTGAAAGTTATTCTGGGCTGCATAAGTCTTCTAACTACACACTTAAATATACAACGTAATAAAAGATACATTTATTTTCTGTGATAACTTTGTTACTAATTTTCTTATTATATACAACTTGACACAATTGTTTATAATCTCTCTTTTTTAATTAATTACGAAATGAAATTGTAACGTTTAATGAAGAAATAATTATAATGAATTATCTACATATAAGCATTTACAGTAAGTTTAAAATATAAACTCTGTATGAAAGAGATGAATTAAAAAAAATGTTAATATTATCAAATATCAGTATTAATTGGTCATGTTTCAAACAATACGTTTAATATGATTTTACGTAAGAATCTGTCTGTAAAGGTATTATATAATTTGTGAATATACTAAAAAATATTGTTTTAAAGAAACAAAGGTCAAAATACCATGTACAAGATTATATAACTGACTGAAAAAGTTACATTCCATTAAATTTAGTTAACAGACCGTTGAATTGTAAGAATGTGTAAATGTATATAGACATACAGCATAAATATTGTAAAAAAGAAGACATACCCAGATAGCCAAAGCGTTTAATCAGTTTGGTCGCGCCATTCACTGGCTATTCTACAAGTGTTCTACGCTTTGTCCGCCTGGGTTGTACTGAATAGAAAATACTGTACCGTTATAGATAATTTAGATCAGGAGTGGAAAAAGAAGGAAATCAATATATGGAACTTTACATTTAGTATTCTTTAGGCGATGCATCTGATTTCAAATAACGGACACATTCCTCACGATTGCAGACGCAATATCAATATACATATAGCATGAAAAATGGCTTTCGCAAACAAAATTTGTGTTCCATATCTATCTATCGAACAAGTCACGTTATACACACCAAGTATGCTGAAAATGTGTGTGGTTATGTATATTTTGAATAAAAGTAAATGTTTCTATACAGCGTCTCGTCGTAAACGTTTTTTTAATCGACTCACATCTCCCAATAATAAAAACTACCAGCAAGTTATTTTAATAATGATTTATTTTACACACTCAGCTGACTTCTATACACAACTATACAACGATGAAAATTAAAGTTCCTTTATTTTTCCTTAAAATCTTCGCTATGAGCCATCCAGGAGATCGTATAATTATATAACGCGCGCCTCGTCGGTGCCACTAAATAAGAAGTGTATTATAATAGGGAACATTTTTTTTTCTTTGCATATATTATCGTCATCATCATCCTGGACGTGTTTTGTATACTCCCGCGTGTGCACTACCTATACTCGCCATTATCGATCGCGGACGCAAAGTAAAAGACTTTTTTTTATCCTCTTATTTTTAATATATACCTTCGTGTGCAGTGAGTCAGTCTTGGAAAAATCATCGCGCAAATAAATAGGTTTACTTTATATATATAATAACGTACAACGCTTTCTTTGTGTGAGTGTGTGTCTGTGTATCTCGCATATACAGTATAAGTATACAATGAATAATTGTAAAACGCGGCGACGACGACGACGGGGCTGATATGAGTAAAAATCGTCAAGCGACGAGTTCCGCGCGCTCGTCATATCATATGAGCAATCTAATATCAGCCTCGTTGGCCGCCGCGAAAAGCCAAAATACATCATATATATATAATGAACGTTGCTGCTCGCACGTAAAACTTCAATCGAATCATCGGTTTGTACATGAAAAATCGTATACGTTCGTTAGTACATTGATAGTACAGCCTAAAGCTAATTATTTATTTCACGGCGCGATGTGTGTCTATATTGTCCGCGCTTATAATATACGCGTACGCTATACACACTGTGCGCGCGCGCGCTCGTGGGTGTATAATCTTCTTGTTTATCTATATGTTTGCTTTAACGTTACTTTGTTTAGCATCTACGGTAAATTCGTATAATAACTATGGAATAACTTGCGATAACGCCGCCTTCGTTATAATTAAATTCTCTCATGCTTTCACGCGTGTGTGTGTGTGTATCATCATCTCGATTAGATGCGCAGTTTCACTACGCACTCGTCACACTTACTGTAATCTTCTCACCGCTGTTTAGTTCATTTTCTCTCTTTTATATAGTTTAGCGCCTCTCGTATCATAACGTATATCTTGCTCGCGCAATACCTCGTGTGTGTGTGTGTGTGTGTGTGTGCGTATGTGTTTGGGATGAACGCCGTGGATGGGAGAAGAAAAAAAACGACGCATCCGAAAATATCACAATATGCCATTAAAGTTTATACGACAGCTCCCCCGGTATTCTCAATCGCTGCTCGACACGTGGAGTACATCAGATAGTGCCTTGTATAGCAGAGAAAAATGTGATAATTTGTCAATTATTGTGTTTTGAAAATTAATTGCTTGAAATTGAATTATACGCAACTATACATTAATTTGAACGGGCGTGTATCAATCGTGTCTATATAGTTTTCAAATAATTTTTTCGTGCCCGCGCAATTACTTAGTTTCATGTACGTTTTATACACGTGGGTAGGCATATACTTTAGCTTCGTTATACAACTAGACATGCAGCTTGAATTTTATATTTACAAAACGTGTGTCTTATTGGATGATCAGTAATTACACGTAATGCTTATATTATTCAACTGTTGGGAACAAGTGAAAATTTAAGTGAGCAGCAATTTTGGCTCAAGTTTTTATGATAATAAAGTCTAGATTAGAAATGAAATAACGGTTGTATTTGTACGCAATATATTCTCTTTTAACAGAATTATCACACGACAATTATATCGTTTATCCGCACCTATAAATGATGCAATTTAACACTATATAATAATACCTGCATTTGTTATAATCTCAAAGCTACTGCGTTATCATACTATGTGTATAGATATGATTCGGGTTTGGGTTATGTAAAAACGTATGTTGTGTGTATTTGTGTGTATAGGGCGCCACTTGCGATGGAACGATACGTATATGCGCTTATACGATTTAAAAAAGTTATAATCACCATTTTTCCTCTCCTCTCTTTACAAGTAAACTTTTTCAATCAAAAATATGATATCCAATATATACGCGTCTATAATAAGCCGTAAGAAAGTATGAAAGTGTGTGCGAGCTTCTTCCCGATTCAAAAGCGCAAACAATAACTTTGTTTTTTCCCGATATATAGCAGACGAAAAAATCATGCGTTGGAGCATACTATCGGTTGTCCTATAGTTGCAGTTCTTTCTATAATATGCTTGCCTATTGTTAAAGTCGTATACACCTATAATGCGGCCTCGTGCAATAACTTGGTTTAGTCGTATTATATACTTTGTATACTTGCAATTTTGTCCGGTCGCAAGTGCGACAACCTTTGTCTTTTATTAATATAGCCTCTCCCATTTTCAATCGCAAGCGAGAGTCGAGCATTGATTTTGCCTGAACGTTTATTTTTCATCATACAGTATATATATGTACATCGTTTTTCTTCGAATCGAGAGAGAGAGAATTTGTTTTTTTAACAAATAATATAATAAGAGAATCGCGGTAAAAGGAAAAAGTCGTTTTTCAAATACACGCATCAATGTAAGAAATATAAAGTGTCGCATCGCAGGGGAAATCAACGCTTTCGTCCCTTTTTGCCATCGTCTTGCTCTTTTTCACTATGATATACTTGTGTCAGCACATTGCACGACTCCCGCCTCTGTAATCGCGGCTCGACCATAATATAATATAATATATAATAATAATAGCTTGCACCTCGTGCATCTCGGTCAGCCGAGCTTTCCGTTATTAACTATATATTTAATATTTACAATATGCCACGTATGATACTAAGGTAACTCGTCGTATACATTTCGTTTCGTCTCTCAATTACTGAGATGCAAAGTATAGGTATATAATTATGTTATGTTGCCCGCCCCGCCGATACGAGGGTCGAGCGAGAATTGTCACTCTATATATTGTATCCGGCCGCCGTCCAGTCGAATAAAATACATCAATCAATTAGCTTATATTCCTCTCTCAATAACAAAATCTCAAAGACAAAGAGTCGTATAATAATATCGTTCTATTGCCGTCATACAATAACAAAAATCGTGTCCTCCTTCCCGGTAGTAGTTGCGGCCCTTGCCCCGAGATGGCGGAACAACGCGCTTTCCGCTCGAGGAAAGGGCTGCGCACTCCGCGAACGAGCAACCCATCAACAGAAGAGCAAAACATAACCTAACGCACATGATAGCTCAACAAAGTTAATAAACCGAGCTGTACTCGATATCGTGGCCGTACTGGGGCGGTGGTCCCGGCGGTTGCGGGCTGTACTGCTGTTGCTGCTGTTGCTGCTGCTGTTGCTGCTGCTGCTGTTGTTGGGAGGCGTCCGAGGCCCTACGCCTGAGGGCGGCGATGCTGTGGGCTCCCCGCCAGTCCGTGGCCTCGGCGCTGTCGGTCCCGGCACTGGCAGGGGCCCCGGCCCCGTTGTTGTTGCCGGTGTTGACCGCGTTCGCGGGCCCGGCGCCACCTGTACTGACCGTGACCGGCGCCCCAGCGCTGTTGTTGCCGCTCGGCGAGTTCTGACCGGTACAGCCCACACCGGACACCCCTACGCTCGAGGCGCCACCTGTCGGTGGTGAACCTCGGGACGCCGACATGTGCACGCCACCTGGAAGCAGAGCGAACGCTGAGATGCTTAATTTTCGTTTGCGTTATTGTTGGGAGGGCTTAGTTGTGTACTGGTAACAACGAAAAAACACAGGTGTGTGGGTTGTCTTGTTGTTCGGTTCATAAAGTTACCTTTTGCCGTTAAGCTAGGTCCGTTGTATCCATTCCCTTGGCAGAACCCCCATCCTCTTTCCGATGCTGCAATTTGATACAGAGGTCCATGTTTTGTAATGTTCTGAGGTCACCGATCATCTGGAATTGATTTTACAATAACGTACTTATACCGATCGCAGCTCTGGCTATCCTTTTCTTTTCTTTTTCGCTTTTACCACAACCACCGATTTAGCCACGATTTTAAACGATTCGCAGGTGTGATTGTGGCACAGAAAAAAGCATAACCATAACTGCGCCGAGAGTACAGTCGCGCGTACGTTCTTGTAAAAATATAGTTTCAGATTATCAGTGATCTCATCGGAAAGACATTAGAAATATTGCCAAATGAACAGATTGCGTATATTAGCCTAGTTTATTAGCAGAAAGTCGAGCTTTATGAACTAAAACGAAGGCTCATACATATATAGTATAACATTCTCCATATAACTCCGAACACCAAGCGCATTTCATGCCAAGACGTCGCATTATATAGGTACTTCGCCGCTGCACAAAAGAATGCGGAATTACGAGAATAATCCGCGGCAATTTCAAAAGAGCGAAACCTTGCATCTCTCCGAAACAAAGTATCCGTTTGGTGAACTAACACACCGCATCAGGTATACACGTGTATATTATCAAAGCCACGCGCGCGGCCAATAAAAGCAAACCCCTTCGACGTAAATCTCGGCGCCGTTTTCCCTCCTCTATATACTGATGATGCCAGGCATATATAGGCTTTTCGTTCGAGGAAACTCCAATTCCGTGCAACTGCCGCCGCGCATCGCGTACAGCAAATAAAGTCATAATGCGTTCTAGGAAAGGCCGTGAGGTGAAATACCGCACGGCTACTATTCACCTGCACTAATACGCGGTAGTGCGACGGTAAGTGCACGTGAGGCTACCGTCCGATCGTAAAGCCCTTTTTTTCCAGGCCACCTCGGTGGTCTCTCTCTCTCTCTCTCTTGCTGCTCGCGGCAGTGCATCATCTTTGCGGTCCCTTTTCTCGGGTTTACGACTTTTCCCTTTCGGACCGAGAGATATACACGAGAGCTCGAGACGCCGCGTTTACGTAAACCGTGCTGCTGCGCATGATGGACGTTTTATTATAGGATTGAAATATTTACTGCTCTCGAAAGATGTGTGTATATATAGCTACGTTTACCGAGATTGCTCATTCGACAATTTTAAAAGGCTCGACGTCAAATTTTCAATTGTATTGAAGAAAAAAAAGAGGCAAAGATAGATCTCACTTAAAACTGAACTATTTTACAGCCTCGCATCTCGAAAGAGAGTCAAAAGAGAGATACAGTACACGAGCTAGAGTGTGTGTGTGTGTGTGTGTGCAGATGCGCCGAACGAATTCGGTGGCGTTTCATGCGCCGAGTTAATTGGCACCTACTAGTAGTATAGAGAAGCCCACGGGCAAGCTATAACGCCGCGGTGGGTGTTAATCATTATTGAAAAGCGAAAAATAAGTCCTCTGCTCTAAAAGTTGTTTGTACGCCAAGTTATACACCGCGACTGTAGTAAGTCGAGTAGCGCCTCGAGACCTTTTTTTTCGCTCTCGAATTTGTCTGGGACGATTTTTTATAATGTTTGGCTTTGAGTGTTCCGATATTTTTTCTGTTTGACGATATACGGAGAGGTGAAATACCTTACGCAAATAATACTCATAGTTGGATGAAACCGTTCTGACTTTTGGGAGTCACTGAATATTATATAAAATCGCGCGCGCATCAACTGTAAACGTGCGCAGCTCGGATGTGAGCTTTTTTCTCGCGCGCCCTCTCCGCTCTAGAATATGACTCCGGTGATAATACACGATAATTGACACCGTAAGTGTCGGAGATGCAATACAGGTGTGTATGAGTGTGTTCACGTACACGTCGCATGATGCTATTCCGCGCAACTTTTCTTTCGGCCGCGTGCGCGCGCGCGCGCGACGGAAAGTTCCTTGTGTATTATCGTGTATGCGAGCTTTTTCAAGCATTAAGTAACGACAATAGAACGAAGATTCGAGTTAAGCGAGCATTTGAAATGAATTGAACATACGTCTTTTCGTAATTGAGACTGGCGATTACACAGTGTGTTTTACACGGATGATTTGTTGTATGAATAATGAGTGATTCGTGTAACTTTATATAATTGACAAAATGATGGTCGATATTTGGAGAAAAAATGGACACGTATATAAGATCGCGGGGTCAACTTTCGAATTATCGACGTATGAATATTTATATATTTCCACTACTGCTGATGCTATGAAGCTTGATTTTAATTGACTGCTAACACAATGCGAGCTAGTTAATGATTCACTGGCTTTGGATATACACATATTCGATCAATTGACAACTCGTAAAACGGGCATTAAGAACATTTGAAGTTTTAACACGGATAAATAGAAGTAATTTACACGTACAGCACACAACTATATTGACGGCGGCGACTGGGCGAGAAAGAGAGAGAGAGAAAGAGAGAGACATTATTATCTCAGCATCATTGGCTATGTACTCAAAACAGTCGCGAATTTAAAAGCCATGATTGAACGGTCAATATACGCGCAAGGCATTAGTGAGTCCGATTTCTAAATAAAATATCACAATCGCGCGGAACATTTTTTTTTCTCGCGCGGCGTTTATACACACACACACACACATATATAATCGAACAGGAGAGACAAGTCTCAGCAAACATTCCTCTTTACACCGACACCTTTTTTGCGCGCGAGAAACCGGTATATATCGTCGACGCGAGATACAAAGTGTCCCGGACGATTCCATCCCAGAGAAGACGCTGAGATACTTCGAATAAGGCATACACATCACACTCTGCTTCTCCAAGACAGGTTGCATCTCGAGGTATTCTCACCGGTAAACATGTGCGCGTATACAGCCAGAGAGAAAGAGAGAGAGAGAGAGAGCAGAGCGGCCGAAGAGACCCGAGATCTCGCACCTAGGTGCGACCACCTTGAGCCTCTGCCGGAGCTCTCGGCGTGCAAACACACGAGGCCGCCGCTGGCTTTATTGTTTTTCTGTCTCAAATTCTCTGTGTCTCGCTTTTTTCTTTCTCTCTTGCCCGCCGGAGAGCTGCTCCTTTCGAGATTCGACTTTTGGCGTTGATATGCTACGTTATTGTATATACAGTTATATGTACCTATACCTATATGCAGTCATCGCGTGGTGTTTTTTATCAATAAGAAAAGCGAGAGATGCCAATGCGATCGCGACGATGTGGAGGCAGAAATAAAAGAAAACCATGTGCAAATGGTATTATGTACCCCGGCGTATATTGGCGTACGGCAAACAAACGGGAAATGCAGGCTTTGGAATAAGTGCGTATTTTCTTTAGCATAAATCTATAATGGATTACTTTTAAAGACGCGAGCGAGTTTTTTGAACCCCCACACTGATGCGAGAATCTCCGAAATCTGTCGTCGTCGAGGATTTATATTTTCCGTCACCGTAATAAAATTTCTCAATGTTTGAGCTCGAAAACGTGCGAGAAATTCTCGGTGCTTACATACACGCGTGTATACACACTCCGCACACACTTATCTTGAAAGGTATAATATGCTGTGTTTTAAAACGCAATTTGTTTCTAAAACGCAATAAGCAGTCTATACAGCTTTCGCATGCGCGCGCGCGTATAGTGCAAAAACCAATAATCGCTCGTGATCTCCTAAAACACACACAGTCCTTTTGTCTCGTCCATTGAAAAGGTGAATACCGAGACTAGTCGCAAAATTTTTCTCACGCGTCGCTTAATATACTAGGCTGAAGAAGAGAGAAAAAGAAGCAGAGGCGCGAAACAGCGTGTTCTCATGCACTTACCGAGGGAATTCAATCCGTAGCTGGCCTGGTAGACCGTCTGCGAGGGACTGCTGATGAGCTGGCCACTGTTGCCCAGGCCCAGGCTTGAGCCCAGACTCCCCGAGCTCTGTTGGCTCAGTTGGCCCAGACTCTGTCCGAAGCCGCCCATACCCATGCCGCCCTGACGCAACTGCTCCAAACCTGCGCTTGCGGTTACAGGGATTAGTTGAACATCAATTTTAGAATATATGATTATATTCAAAGACCCATTTCTATATTGTATACACTCAATGCGTGTTAACTTTGACGCGGGAAAAATAGCTATAATCACAGCTTCGGATGATCAAGAAGATTATTTATCAATTAGACGCGCGCGCGCGCGGATATGCATTATCAGCGCTGTCGAGCCATTATCTATGCCGTATTAATTTTTTTTCATCGTAAATTGGACATTTATAGCCGGCTAATTTACCTGGCTAACCGCGGCTGCTGCTGCTGCACAAAGCTATATACTTGAAAATTAAGTATACAGCTTTTTGTGCATCAGTAGCAGCGAGAAAATGTAGACGAGTGCGCATGCGCGTCAGCGAAAGGGAGGGCCTTTAAATAATTGAATGGTTAAATTGTGTATATGTAGCTGATATCGACCTGGACCCATTCCCCATCGATCGGTGGGCGCGTGGAACATGCCGGCGGCACCGCACAACTCCGAGCTCATGGTGCCGAACGGCGGTAGTCCGTGCGACGGCAGCAACGAGCCTGGCGACCTGAACACCGTCGTCTTCTTGCGCTTCTTCCACTTTGCCCGGCGATTTTGAAACCACACCTGACAACAGAACGGAATCGTCTTACATGCTTAAAAAAACAACAAAACAGTAAATATATAAGGCTAATATATAAGACAGAAACGTATATATATATATAGTCACATCCCGCCCACGCGTCAAGACACAAAGGAAATATTTTGTAATTTGGCCGGCGGGGGATAGAAAAACTGTCTCCTTTCTTTCAACGCGTCTCTCTGTGTGTGTATAGCCAGTCGATCTATCCGTGCAGGCAGTAGCCGCACGAGCCACGAGAGAGAAACGATATAAGGTGTCCCTCGGCGTTAGGACAATATCTTGGCGCGACCCTCGGCGGCGCCCGGTAGCTATTAGCCGACGTTATGAGCTGTTGATTCTGGCCACGTAGTGGTCTCCCCCCCTCCCTATATAAGCTGCCTGGCTCCTGGCGACTTGATTTATTGATATCGCATGCAAAGCCTGCCTTTGCTCGCCCCGTGTTTCTCTCTCTCTCCCGCTTTCTCCGCTTCTCTCTTACTCCCACCCACACACACAGGCACGCACACATGCTTTCGGATGCCCAGAGTCCTGTGTATCTCTCGCGCAGCCATAAATTAGTACTTTAGCATTAACGCCGAGAGAGCGCGCGTGACTATCTGTGTGCGCGGGAATGTACTCTTATATATACGCGAGGGTGGAAGAGACGGGGCGAATTTGTGTGTGTGTGTGTATATAGGTGTGCAGAGCATACGCGGATTATACGAATCTAATTGGATGTATAGGATTTATATATATACGCTCGTTGTCTCCGTCTTGCAAGCTCGCTGTGCTTGTCTATATATACACTCTTAGTCTCTTGTTCGATGACATCTGAGGGGGTGTTTCGCGTTTCTACACACTCTTATCACTTACTTTTACAAATTCTTTGGCGCGTAATAATCGCGAGGAACGATCGAAGCGTTTCCAAGAAATTAAATCCAAGACGTTCAGTATAGCAACCCCCTCTGCAAAGCTTCGGGGCGTGTCCTTTCTTATGTGTATTTCATTGCTTGCCACCGTGTTATACATGCGCGCACCTCTTCCGTGACCGCGACCCGACGACTTCCGGCGCACGCACGCTTTTTCGCTCTTCTATATCTGAATCTCTATATATACAATACGTGTATACCTATATTGAGAGCCCGATGGGTGTGGTTGCAGTTGCGCGCACTCATTTTACCTTCTATATGTTATACAACCGACGGCTGAAAGCTTCAAAGTTGAAATTTTAGAATTAGTTATTGTTTCGGCTACTCGTCCTCTCTCTCTCTCTCTCCTAATTCATCTCATTTCCATTTGATCGATTCGCCGGTGAGAAAAAACACTGCTGGGGGCATAAATAAATCCTTCCAGCTTATCTATAATACCGATGCCAGCTCCTTAATTAAGTTTATCGAACTCTTGAAACTGTCCTATTGATTAGTCTCGCTGAATACTATACGAAAAGAGTTCAGACGAATTAAAATTTATCGCTTATGTATAAATGCCGAAGGCAAACAAATCAGCTTTGATTTTCCGAAGCATCCACGGCGATTCCTCACCGCGCTATTAACTCGACGTTTAGCCTCGAGCTTATCGAACACACCTTTGGATGACTAAGGCCGATCCGAGCAAAGGTGTCGGAGCCACACACACACACACACGTGTATTATTATACGGAAACTTGACGCGTATAACGTACTACACACGCGGATCAATTAGGAACATTGGCTTTTTCACTTGGATCGATCTGCCTGATGTCCAGTTGTATGTATATACACATGCAGCTCATCGATAGAGCAGATGTTTTTATCTATACCGGCAGCAGCTGATGGATCTCTCCCCCCCCGTTCTTTTTTTTCAGTTGAATCACTCGTCGTTCTGCCCGATGAGGACGAGATAAAGGCGGTTGCTCGGAGCTATGAATTATTTACCCTCTTTCCTCTATTTTTAACTTAAAATTATCAAGCGTCATCGAGTGAATTCTCGATAATGCAATTATCCACCGCCAAAAAAGCGTGAAAAAGTCCCGATAAAACTGCACACCTTACAGCACGACACACGTCGTCGTTATTTTATTTTATTTTCGTGCTGAGAACGAAAATAATAAGTTCCTAATCGATCGATCGATCGGCTGCACGTAGAACAAAAAAAAAAAAAAAAAAAAAAGGACAGCACCAAAGACTATATACTCCCATC
>UCOJ01001241.1:0-37546 GCA_900474305.1 Cecidostiba fungosa | reverse complement strand
TATATATATATATATATATATACACACATGAGCCCGCTAATTGCATGCATTCATGGGGGTAAGATTGAATCTTCTGGGGAATAAGGGAACGATAGAAGAATAAAGTTTTTATTATAAAAAATAAATGTTTGCTTTTCAAAATTAAAAATATTTGTATTCATACTACTTTATTATAATTTCTTCTAAATATTAAATTATTAGCATTTCTCCTAATTTGCAAATCTCCCATTAATCTCCCACCAATCACAAAGGGGAAAACAATTGAACATATGAGGTTTCAAAAGACACTATTTAAGGTATGTTTAAGTCATTGCTTGTTTCTTAAGTATTTACTCATAAAAAAATTCTTTAACAAAGTAAGATAGGTTTTAAGTGATTACTTAATTGTTAAGTAAGTAATCTAAAACTTCAAGGTCTTAAATAAAGCAAGTAAAGGCTTCAGTAATTTAGTAAGTACTTAATTTTTAAATTACTATTTTTAAATTTTGTTTTCCTTACACAAAGAAAATGCTTTGTATCGGCAATTTTTTTTTATTTTTCTACATAAAATTATAGTGACTCCAAATACCTGAACTCACATTTTTACAAGTTATATGTGGGTATATACAACATGTATTTTAACTTTCACCGTTCGGAGACCTGTTGAGATACCTCTTTCAGATTTGCACCCATTTCTACTCTGCTGTTGTGGTATGCGTTTGTAATTTCAAGCTAATAATAATTTCCAGATTTAATAACTATATGTAGAAGTTCTAAAAGTAAAGTAAAGAAAGAAAAGTCTCAGAAACCGAACCAAAAGTATATAATATTCGAAATTGATGTCTAACCGAAAAATTTACAAGTGCTGAGAGCGCTTCGAATTTTATGAAAAATCGGACAGAGCTTCCGCGTGGTAAGTGATTTGTTGGTAGAAATAGTGGTAACCGTAATAAAGTTAATGTCGAGAATATAGTAGGCCGCGGCCCTATGTGCCAGTCTTTTTATACTCTGATCTCGTCTTGAATCTTCTCTTCTTGCTTGTCGAAGAGATGGTATTTTTTTGAGCAATTGAGAGAGAGTCAGAGCAGTGGGTCAATCAGAATTTTATTACATTTTTTCTATAGTATTCTCCTCTCTTCGTGCTGTAATCGATCATACTTCTTGCTTCTCGAAATTTCCTATACTCTGTTATCTGAGTAATTATGATGTTTAAGATCTTTGCTACTGTTCAGTAATCTTGTCCGATGTAGCTTCGAATGCGTTATCTCTTCTTCAGCTTTGTACATGTATACGGTATTCCGATGGTAAACTGTTCTTGTGGCTCGATGCTTTATGCGTTGTGTAATACTTTTATTAAATATATTCTTTTGCTGTGTGTCTTCGTGAATATATTGATTTCGCAGCTTCTCCTTTTCTGCTTCTACTGCTATGTGTATATATTGTTGATGTTATCAGTTTACGCTGCTCTGCCCATGATTTTACTTTTATTCGCCAGCGCTCTATATTTTTTAATTATAATCGTGAATTTTATTGAAATAATCGCGATGATTTTAATTTTCGTTATTTGTTTCTCACATGTCTTTTTCGTTTGCTTAAATTCTAAATCTATCGATATTTCAGCTCTTCTCTTATCGCTTTTTATTGCCGAGCTTTATCTCTTACTGCATCCTATAGGGAAGAGTGTTGAATATACTCTTATGCTACGATTCGGATTTGACTTATAATTTTTATTCTTTCAAGAAAAGCATTGTAAAAGTGAATATTTCACAACATAATCAAATATTACAACTTTTTCTTGATCGATAGTGTTATGTCCTTGACCGTGATGATCATCGTCGAACAGTAACTCGGATAGTTGCTATGTATATTACAGACACGGAAGGCGACAAATTACTCTACGATGTTCTAGCGTCGACGGTGTCTGACTATCGTCGCGATCCTGAGGAACAGCAGCGGATAGGAAGGGTATTAATTTACGTTTATCTATTGTTATCATAATTTCGAAAAGCTGAGCATATTCACAATAGCATGTAAAACAACAAAATCGTTATATATTTTCATGCTTTTACTGGTCCACTCGGCTAACGCAGAAAGGGATGAAATACAGTCGAGCTTGATTTATGAAACGATAGGCTGCTATCGTAAAAAAGTTTCGTTCCCCATAAACGAGTAAACAATAATTTTTTTGTAAAAATGCACGTGAAACCCATTAAAATAAAGCAATCTCCGTAAACACGAATACTCGCACTCTCACAAATCCATATCATGTAAAACTCTATCAGTCCCTATACAAATACACATCCAAAGTTTTAACCGATGCACATATATACGTCGTGTCTCGAACCCGTTCCCGATAAATATAATCGACACACCGTCCGTTCATTATGATACACGAAACTGCGAGTGCACGCGCATCTACAATTGAAATGTGTAAAGATACAGATTAAAAATCGCAATTACAGTCCCCTATTAGATAAACCCTCCGCACATACTCCGCGACGGCAATGTGTGTAATATTCTATCTTGAGACACATTTCAAAATAGCGCATCTCTACGCCTAATCTAGTATAGCAAGAGAGACCCTGCATAACTTCCCCTAATGAAGAGCAGCAGCAGCAGTGCGCGAAGAGAGGAATAAAAAAAATCGCGTTGGCAAAGATAATCCGTGCTCTCGAGTCACCGGGATCTCGTTAGCGTCATCTAGGCTTCTGTGGTACACTTGAAAAAGAGAGAGAGAGAGAGAGAGTAGAGGATCATCTCTCGAGTCGCGCGCGCGTCGTCTTCGCGCGCTCTCTGCAGAGGGACTTCTTCTTGCTCTTCTTCTTTAGCGGCATCTTCGTCTGGGGCTTCTGCTGCTGCTGATGCTTCTTCAGGCTCTCTATACTCTCAAGTGGCCGACTCTTCGGCACGCAATTCCACTCGCTTTTCGCTATACCGCCGATACGGCAGCTGATGCTGCGGTTGGTCGGATATATTATATGATAGTGTATGTATATGAAGAGACGTCGGGTGGAGTCGAGGAGTGAAGAGTTGCGCGAACTGGCGTAATTTTATCGGATTTCTTTGGTATTTGATTTTGAGATTGGATGGCGACGGGAGAGTATAAGGAAGTTGAGGAGAATTAATGGTGTTTGAGTTGAGTTTGGCGAGAACAGTGTATTATAGCAAGTGGAAGGAAAATATTTTTGTAATAGAAATTCCTGCTTAAACATGCAATGAACCACTGTTACTTTCGTTTCAGGAGCCCTTATTGCTGATGGGAAATGATTTTCTTTAGCTAAAACGTTAAATAAACAATAAAGATGTTACATTTTGCTTAATAGCTTAGAAACGACTTATCCTACTTTATTTTTACTGTAAGAAATGAAAAGCAGACTAAAATCTCTTCAATTTCAGCACCTATAAAATTGAAATATATAAAATAAGCAAAAAGAATGTTTGAAAATTCTTCTACTATATATAAAAATGCCCAGTAACGGTTGGCCAACTACTGGCCAACAGGGCGTTTTTTCAGGATTTTTTTTTACCAACAGTTGGCCAAAGTCGGTGAGATTTTTACCATGGTAGAATTACTCCATTTCAGTTTCGCATGTTTAACAATCGGCTACTTTTGACTCGAACATGTAGTTTAATTTTATAAGTGGTCCAAAATAAGGTATATAGCTTAAGTTGTTCCAAAGTCGAAATGTATAACCCCGTTTATTTTACGTTAGTTTCATGAAGCTGTACACTCTCTCCTTATTAATTTCCCTTACACACAAACTTATAAGTTGTTATCAAGCTCTTCATTAAACGAAGATCTAAAGTATAATGAAATTTAAAAATTAAACTTTAGTACCAGCACAAAGTGCAAGCTTTCAAGGAAAATTGAAGTCACCCCTCTCTCGTTATACACATCTGTTTATATATAAAAGCTCTATACCGTCGATACATCCAAATACACATACTTTCAATTAAATTACATCTGCTGAAGAAGCATCCATACACTTGCATTATCGAAAGCTTCTCCTCAAAATAAATCCATCTCATGAAGCATTCAGAGCTGAAATAAATTCTAATACAACTTAAAATATTAAACCGATCCGTAATCCATATAAGTATACATCCCACCCAGCGTCTTTCCAATCGTAAACACGATATATAGCATATACACAACATACCTATCCATCTCCTTCATTTCCTCGGGGAACGAAGAAATTGCGTCTCCGTGATTCACCGCAAGCTCCGCGCACTAACGACTAATTAAACAAACTCTCCCTCTCTCTCTCATCTCGCTCACGCGCCAATCAATTAACCCAATCCATGGTCGTGTCATCCCTCTAAAAATAAACATCGTCTGCACTAAAAATAATTTTAATATATATTAAAATATTCAGCATAAGCCTGGCGCACATCGCGCACTCGCCGCCGCCACACATGAAACGATTTCCCCGGCTGCTACTCGCCAATACTCAATTCCCGCGTGTGTCTCGTGCGCGCACCCCTCGCGTATACATATATATATATACGTGTGCACCACCACGAGCACGTGTGAGTAAGTACACGAGCACATTCCCCTCTCAAGAGAAGGGTGTACACACTGTCCCTTGCAGTAGACCGTCTACGCTGCACGTGCATCTATATGTTTTATATATATATAACACATACACCCACATACGAGCGAGCTTTATTCGCCGAGTGTATAGGACGTATTCTTACGCGTGTATAAAACACGCGACTGATATAATAAGTCAGTTTTTTTTATTTTAAGAAAGTTACATGGGTGTAAGTATATGCAAAATTCGAAGCGAGCTTTTGTGCATCACGCGATCGCGGAGAGGAATAATTAGTGCCGAGAGAGAGAGAGAGAGAGAGAGAGAGAGACGATATGAGCTGCCGCGTGTATAAGGGTTGACTAATTGGCTACTGATATAACAATTCGGAGTATATATAGGTGGTTCGATAACTCATGGCTCTCGAATAAAAATGTTAATTTCAACACCGAACGATATGCGAGAATACAGATAAAGCTCTACATGTATATGTTTCCAGTATATAGAAAAAAGGACGTCAAAAAGAATCGAAAGACACATACGTCATCCGCGAAACACAGCTTACACGCGGAGCAATTAGCCGGAGCAGTTGTCGGTAGATTTACAAATCCATAAATTAATCCTCGAAAAACGCACTCTCTCCCGCAACCCACATTCAAAATACACATCGACTTGGCGCTCGGACTGTACAACACTTCTCCTTCTGTGATTCCCCCGTCTCTTCACCCCATATACACGCGTCTCTCTCCCTCACCTTCTATATAACCAAGGCCCCTTATATACATCGCTACCAAGGGAACGACGCTGTTCTCTCTCTCTCGCTCGCCATCAAGCGTCGGGCGAACTCGTGTGCTCCCGCCGTTGTCTCGTCCCTTATACATACAACACACGCACACCACAGCAGCAAAGTATACGAGAGAGACTCGCCGCGCACCGTTCGAACTCGCGGCGGCAGTCTCGCGCCAACCACGCAGCAGTGCGCGCTCTTCATACTCTCGACGCGCGTGTTTCTCTCTATCCAGTGCAGGGTTTCGTACTATATACGTGTGGTGTACTTACTTGCTATACCGGTGTCAGGTTATACAAAGTGCCATATATAGTGTAAAATATTCAGAAAATATATCTTCAGTGCGACACACAGCCGTCAAGTGACAAGTGTCTCTCATATATAATAATATATAGTGTTATGTGAGATAGAGAGGGATAGAAGAGAAGAGCGACCTTGAAGAGGAGGCAGTCGGTGAGTGACCCTGGCGGATTTTCAGCGGCGTTTCCTGCGCGTCGCTTTATTTCCTATGCAGCAGCAGCGCATTGTACAGTGTGTCTCTCGTTCGCGATCTATAGTCCGATGATATCCGCTGTGTGTGTACAGTCAAGTATGTGTATTATGTGCGTTGGAAGGTATATACCTATAAAGGGATGAGGTGTATCCCCCGATTTGTATCGAGAGGTATTTAACGCTAATTGGGTTACGCGAAACACTGGATTTTCAAGTGTACTGGATGCTGTTGTTTGCTGAAAACAATAGGTGTCGGACACGGCACTTTGCTATAGTTATCGGCGGCGCAAACTCATTTTCAAACCTGTTACAGCCGACTTTGAAGTTGAAAACTACTACTGATCTACTGTACTAGCTGTAGTTGCTTCCGTTAAATTTATTTCAAGCGCTCCACATATTATCGTGTTCTTCGCACGTTCATTAGGCGCTTAATTCGCTCTAGATTCTTCATTTTCGGATTCCGCACGCTTAGATATAAATTTATACACATTATATAGGTATACCGGTTAAAGCCTTATTCGCGCGAGAAATCTAATCACTCTCGGCGAGAGAGTAAACTTCATTTATCCATTAAGAATTTACAGCTATAATTCACAAAAAGTAATGAAAAACTTGAGTCATCAGCAAGAAGTTGTATCACTTCAAAAAACCGAGATTTACGGAACGTATACGTAAATATCCACCCAATGCATTCTGTCACATACACATTTTCCAATTACAATACCATACCTTCATTAACGAATACACCGCGGCTACCTGCACTCAATCCATCAATTATTCTCTCGAATTATGAAATTTCCTCCGATAATTCGAAGCAATTAAATCTCTATCGCTCGCTAATGAACGTTTACTCGTATATATACCGAACGATCCGCACGTGTACTTTGAAGCGCGCACTGAATAATTCGAAAACTGAATTAATCCATATACCGAGAATCGTCAGAGACGACTCTCAACAACGCGTCCAATTAAACCCCCCAAGCTCTGCACCTGCTGCTCGCTCAGTATTTCCATTGAAGAAAAAATTTTTTCCACCAGCCGGTATATACCAATTTCGCCTAATACACCTCGTGCACCGCCGGCTTTACGACTGCCTCCACCCAATCGTCGTAAAAAGAAAATAAACTACATGAGCCGACATCTCTCTCTCTCTCTCGGACAATAATATACGAAAATCCGTAAGTCTCAGCGTGTTGTATATATACGTGCTACATACCTACGGAGTAAAGGATGCGCGCGTGCAAGGAACTCGCGAACGCTTCCCTCGTTTGTCCGCGACTCTCTTTCTCCCTCCCGATAGCTTATGTATGTATACGTAGTCGGCGGCGTCTTTTCCCACGAGAAAACGGACTTTTAATTAGCGCGCACACGACTACCGCGAGTTCAAGTGCAGCTATACGTGTAGGTCGAGGATTATTACTTACTACTACTCCTCTTGGCTGTGAATGCGATATGTGTGCTGTATGTTTGTTATCTTTTTTGGTGAAAGCACAGCGTGCGACTGATTGATCTTCGAGTGTAGCTTTTGAACGATTTATACAGAACACCAGATTTTTTATATACCTGTCAAACTGCACGACTTCATAAAATTAAATTAGACACCTTTCAGGTCTTACAAGCCACATTTGATACGTTTTAAATCAACCGGAGCACTGTATTTATTATACGTTACAGCCGCTTATAACTGTCTCCCAACTATAAACAGACACTCTAGAGCTCTCTTCTCGGCAACATAATCAATCCTGCAAATTATATTGCTTAGGCTTCTATACAGCTTTACCGTATATAACTTCCATTTTCCGCCGTATATGGAAGCCTGTACTTATACACAGGTATATTTCCACGTCGGAGTTTTCTTCTCGCCTGTGTAAGCTATACATAAATAAATCGGTCGCCGCTTTATGAACAATTCATGTTTTTCCCGAAGTAGCAACGATTTTTGCTCATTACCGATCGCGCAGTAGAGTCGCGGCGACGTCTGTCTCTCGGGCGCGACGCTTCTTCTTCTTCTTTTGGTCAATGGGATCCGAGAGCGAGTGAAAAGAGTGTGTGTCTGCAGAGAGAGAGAGAGAGAGAGAGAATCCTGTCCTTTTGTGCAGTATAGAGAGAAAAGTAGCACGTGTGTTCGTTTCTTTCATTAACACCGCGTTGTGTGTGTCTCTCTCTCCTGAATCGGGTCCTTTGTCGCCGAGGACGATTGTTAGCTTAGGTGCGTAAATATGTGACTAGGATTTTGTGTGTATGTGTCTTAAAAATTGCTTGATGAATTTGAGGGAAAGCCGGACTTTGTTGAAATGGATTGACAGTTTTACTGCACTGAAAATTATCGTTCGCCAGTGCGGTTTACTGTTAATCCTCTACTGAATTGTATGTGGTTATTCTGCGATAAATTACCAAAAAAAATCACACACATTCCAAAGGACGCGTCCCGATACATCGGTTCCCATTCAAAATGGCAAATGGGTAATTTATGTATAGCACAGTTCAATGAAGTCCTTACCATATCCAGCCACGCGCCATTGACTCTCCTATATAGGATATAATAACGAAAAGCCCCTGAACCGAACACAATGTCTCCGCAGCGAGTAAACACAAAAACTGCGCACACGTCGTTCCATTGAGAAGTTTTAAAAATGCCTCTAAACGACTTCCCATCGCTTTCCTCCCCTCTCTCTCTCTGTATAGATATTCTTTTCTATTATGCCAACCGCACTGTGTGTATGTACACTTTCCTATATCCTCTCCCTACAGTCATTATTTCGCTTTATAGTTTACAACTTTTTGTCCTCGTCGTCGTCGTGCAGCTTCTCTCTCTCTCCCGTCTCGTGCAGGTAATCTCGCGAGGCGCCTTTTTTCGTTAGCGATGCAGCGCTGCAGCGAGTCTGGTTTTATTGCCCGACGTCTCGGAGAGAGATCCGAGGAAAAGGCCTGTGCCGCAGCTGAAACGAATAAAGAGAGAGAGAAAGTATAAGGAGAGGATACAGTATACATTCAGTGTAATACCTAAGGGTGGAGTGTTATCTGTACATGTAAATTTAGCCATAGCGATGTATTTCAGGCGTTGAGAAAATTTCACTATAGTACAGTACGTATAAAGTGTGCGCGTGAGGTGAAAATTGAACGGCTTCTTCTTTTCGCCGGGAAAGGGTTTCTCGCTTTGCTCGAGAGAGACCGGCATTAATCCGGCTTATACAAAGTGTCGGAGGTGTGTATAATACCACTTATTTTTTTGTTTCGAGCATCAACGCTTACAACACAAAGAATCTTCTTCATTACTAAAGAGCCCTCAATCAATCGGTTCTTATCCGAATCCCATACGATAAAATAGCCGACATTCTCCGGTATAACAGAAAAATCCCGTATAAAAAGCAAAGCTAGAAAGTCCATAAAATACTCGATTTTCTACATTTCACACATACCGCGAGTGAGAAAAGAGCAGCGACACAGAGAACACAGCCGTGTGTCCGGTGTATAATAAAGAAGCGAGCGAGTATAGTATAGAGAGAGAGAGAGAGAGCGGATAAAGGAGCAAAAGAGAGACACGGTAGAAGAGAGTAGGGACGAAAAACTCGAACCTGCCACCTGCCGCCGTGACTCCGGCTTCTCTCTTCCTTTCCCCTCGTCGTCGTCGTCGTCTCGTATAGCCTCGATGAGATAAATGAACTTCTGAGAGATCGGCTTGTGTAGGTATATATACGCTGCTGCTGCTGAGCGCGTGGATAACGCAAAAATCGAACGCCGGCTTTAAACGACGCTCATTTGGCGCGCGTGCTTTTTTCGATGCTACTGGCTGCTCTGCGGGTTTCTTCTGCGAGGATCTTGTGTATTATTATTCCGAGTCACCGTTTTCGGCGCGATATTCCGATTTATTTTACCGTGTGCAGCAGGTTTCTTTTTTTTTTTGGGTGGACTGAGTTTTTGGCTTCTGGAGTGAGGGCTAATTGAATTACGCTTTTTCTAACGACTGCCGCGCTCTGCGGGAGAAAAATTGATTGGGGATATTATTGTGTGGTTTTGGTGTAATTCGATATATGCCTGCTTCGTGGAATGAGGAAGTCGAAAAATGTTGATGTTTATCGGATTATAACTGTGAATGTTGATACGGATCTGTCGACACGGCTGCAGACACGGGCTTCCGGTTTTCAGCGATTTTGATATGGACGTATACGTAAATCACATTATTGCGTCGTTCAATATTCTCCTATATGAACGTTCATTTGCGTGTCGTAAAAGTTTTTTTTTTCGCACGCAATCAGTGAACCTTAATTTTAGAACATTAGCCTAGAGAATCCAATTTAAATTCAGCCTCATAATTCATATACGTATATTCATCTCGCGCGCTATACATATTTTAAATTTAGATTGTATCTCGCTGTTAAAAGGGGCTTAATAATCGAGGCATCCCCGACGTTATTATATATACAGCGGCGACAGCGACGCAACCATTGACTAATTTTTCTGACGTCTGATGCGTTATTTTAATCTCGGATTATTTATCGATCGGCTCGATTATACCGAAACACCATCATAGACAATGGAAATTTTACGAAATTACTCTATTCCAGATTAATAACTCCATTACTCGCAATTAAATACGCTATGCATATCTTGTAATAAAAAAATTGATTTTTTATCTTCCGGAGACAGGTTATTGAGGCAGACTGACTGTGAAATAGAAACTACTATCAGTAGGCAACTCGCTCTCTCATCTGCGGAGCAATGCATCTAGTTTTCGAAGTCGTCGATATATCATTTTAACTCCCAGTCTTTTTGAAAGAGATAAATCAAGTGCTTGGAATGAAACTGTTCGCACCTGATTGAACGTCCTTTTGCCATTTCCTGGAAATCTTTCCAGCTCAATAGTATAGTAATACAGACTCAACCAAGTGCAAAGAATTTGTTTTGAAAAAAAAAATATTAAAGGAGGCAGTTGGAGAAAGTAGCGCTTTCAAAGGAATCTTTTGAAGTGTTGAAATTCGCAAACGCAGTGTAACGGCACATTGCACAACACTTTATATTGGCCTCAAGTATAATCCCCTGCTTCTCGTCGCTCTTTATATTGGAATTATACAACTTATTTCCCTCCCAGCTATTGGCTTTGGGAATCCGGTTCTCCGAGAGCTTGAATAAGTAAAGCTGAAAAGTATCTCTCTCGAAAAGCTCTCTTTTATTATATACTTACGTTTACTCGTCTCGTTGCTGCGGATAAGGAATAATATATTTTGACGAGACAATTTTTAATTCATAAATCACCTCCAGAATAATCCCAAGAAAAACAGCGATTCAAGAAGCATAATAGAGACTTTATACAGTGTCGAAAGGTCACGCGCCATAATTTTCCTCGTCGTCGTGAAATACGTTCCTTCTAATAGTTTTACAAAGCCAGCAAAGTATCTTGCGGACACACTCGTGTGGTCAGCTCGTATACCCGTTGGCTAAATCTAGCCGGAAAATGGCGGTCAGTTTGACACTTTGCCAAAAGTCCCATCTGTTAAGCACTTACTCTCCTATAAATATTATCCAAAATGAATTATACAAGTCCCAGCAAAGCTCCTTTCGTACACCCAAACAAAACAAGCAACAATAATGAA
Source organism: Cecidostiba fungosa (assembly GCA_900474305.1). NCBI lineage: Eukaryota > Metazoa > Arthropoda > Insecta > Hymenoptera > Pteromalidae > Cecidostiba > Cecidostiba fungosa. Next base: position 26,165 of record UCOJ01001241.1, on the reverse strand, counting down.
ATTCATATGCGAACAAAACGCTCTCCCAAAATTCCAGTTCTCTCCCTAAACATTTCCGAAGCTCATGAATTCCAAGCCCAGACAGACACATCCTTGGCCTTGCCTCGAAGAAAAACCGAGCCGCCCGGCGAATCGACTTGGCCCATAAAAAGCCAACGTGTACAGGATATCCCCGTCTCAATGTCAGTACTAAGCCGACGGGCTTTTATAGCCCGAGGGTAATATAGTCGCGCGCGTGCGCTTGCGCAAAAAGCTCTGAAAACCGGGAGGAAAAAGCGCGTATACATATATATATCTATATACGCACCAACTTGGTACATATCGAATTTTGCGCGAGCGAATTTCGATGCTGCGCGCGCATGACTCGTTCACGCATTTCTCTCACGCGCGTCGCCGGGGATTCCTCTTGAAACAGCCGGTTTGATTAGCCGAGAGGCTTTCTTTGATGGAAATTGACTTGACAAACGTAAGAATTTGTCTGAATTGCTTTTGGCAGATGTAACCTAATGAAGGATTGTTGGTTTTGCGAGAGGCATTTTTTTTTCTTTACAAGACATACAATTACAATTATACTTTACTTCAAGAGAGACAGCCCGAAAACTCGTTCCCAACACACTTAACGAAATTAAAAACTTTGCTGCGACCATCGAAGCGTCGCGTTGAAGAGATTTCGCTTCTACCGGTGCGTGTACCACACTATAGTACTCACGAAATGTACAGAGAAGTGAAGAAGAAGAAGCAGAAGAAGAACGGGAAGCAATGGCAGAGGGGCGAGAATCTCCCTGGGGCGTTGCAGTAGAGAGAGAAAGAGACGCGGTGTATCCTATAGTATAGAAAGGGTCCTCGAGGAAGATACGTGATGCTATAGGGAGGACGGAAAATGTTAATGTTTAGAAAATTATATGAGACAGAAGAGAAATTGATTGAATTTTATGAACTTGTTTATTCCGTATATATTGCTATCACCGCGCAAAACTGAATCATTTAAAGGAGAGAGAAAAGAGAGAACAAAGAAAAAGGTAAAAGAGAGCCGGAGGACAACCGGGACGAAAGGGAAAAGATAAAAGTCACAGCAAAGAAGAGATAGGGAGAGAAGTATACACGGGTGTGGAATCTCTGCTGTACATATACATATATAAAGTTGCGAGAAACTGCGGCCGCCTCTCGTCTTATCTCGGCTTTTATTGCTTTTTCAATTCTCGCTCTCCGCAGCTTAATCGCGCTAAATATTTCGAAAATAATAAAACGCTCGTTAAACGCACAATAATAGTGACATCTTAATGCAATAAATATATATCGAGAGCTGAAATATATAGCGCACAATATAAAGCCGTAACGTTACTTCGATAAGATATTACATATAATTCCAATTCGAAACGCCATTTATACATTTTTCAGCTTGTATATAGAAGAAGGCGGAGAAACAAAGTTGCTGGTTATGCGGTTAATGGAATGTTTCCGGAACGATTTTGAAAATTCGCTAACCATATGTTCGCGATCTGCGGTATAATTACACCGTTGTGAGATACGCAACATGTCGTCTGTATAGAACCAAAGAGAAGAGCAAACGTAATTGGATTTCACAAATTTTTTCATCATCATCAGAACACTGTCATTTCCCGCAACGAATGTAAGATCTTAATGAAAATCTAATGAATATTTATCGCTGACGATTTCGCCCCAAAAGAAGCAATAATACATATAAAGCAACTCTCGACAAACTGGAAATACTCGCGATAAAACAGCCATCCAAACTACCTATATATACATATACAGATATACAGCAAAAAGATACGGAGCCCCACCTTTTACTCTAAAAGAGACAGACACTACTCGCCGCACACACACATATTCATTCAAATTTTCCGATGAGACGAGAAAACCAAACACACCTCTCGGAGGAATCTCTCTCTCCGTACTAGAAAATATAGAGCAGCTCTCACTCGTAGAGCCGAGGGAAAATATACGAGGAGCGATAAAATTCAAAAGAGGAAAAACAGTACAAAACACATACATCCGTGCGCGCCAACTCGTGATCCTCCCGGCGATTGGCATATGTATTATATACATACGTACGGTTATATCCCGTTCTTCGTCGTCGAGAGGATCGAATCATACTCGACACTGCCGGCAAACTATACTCGGGGATTTCAACGCTGCTGCATCAGCTTTGACGTTGATCGATCGCGATTCTCTAGCTCGTCTTCCACTAGAGGGATTCGTATATTATTGTTTGCTTTCACGCTTCGCTGGCTCTCGATTGTTGTTTCTTTTTTTTTCTGTGATGTGTGTACTTATCGCGAGATGATGCCGCAGTTTTATATAGGAGACATCCAGCTGTATAGGGGACGATGGATTTTTGTTATAATATCGGTATTATATACGTATGATGGGGGGACCGTTAGATGCTACTACTGCTAGATCCGATCGCCGATGAAAGTTTTCGAGAGCGATTTCGCCTGGTTTTTATGGATTATGGACTTGCAATAGGCGTGTTTATATCGATAGTCCGGAGCACAGTTATGTAGATCGACTATGCTGGAGGCAGATTCTCAGTGATTTTACGTGATGGTTTATAATATAGGTATATATCCTATACTGGAATATGCTTTTACTTATTTTCATATTCTATACTACACGAAGAGGTATATTTTACGAACCGTTATATATTCCGCGAATATTTTTATATTCCAGATCGATTAAATTCAATCAACACGCCATCAAGAAAAGTGCGTGTGTTACCTCGTGTGTATAACAATAAAAGAATCAAAAAGCACCTGGAGCTCTAATTGCCGCCAGCAAGCGCAAGAGAAATTGTTGGTAATTTAGACAATTAGCTTTACTTTATGCTCTTTTGAACACATATATATATATATAGAGATAGAGAAACGCCAGCAAATGGTTTGGCGAAACTCGAGTCTCGGAGCAAAAATACCGCAAGTAGTTCTCGCCGCGATTACCGCGCGGAAATTCCCCCCTTTTAGTGCGGACTCCGCGTCGTTTTCGAGAAAACTACAGAAAATTCCTCCAACTGTCGTTATAACTCTTCTTTCGCGCATGAGCTCTATAATATATAATAACCTCTCGCGCACTTATTCAACGGTATTTGATAATGCAATAACACACGAGATCTTCACTTAAAAAATACCTCTCATCAATTACAACGCGTTAAATATTTTTCATACACAGCTCTCCGTGAAAGTGAGATGTTTCTCTAAGGCGTGCTGCAAGCCTTCAATTATACCGAGAACATCAACAACAACGAAAAAAAAACAGCACATCAACGTCGTCCCTTATCAAAAGAATCACTTAGCAAAAGAAAGCATCACGCGAAGCATCACCTCTGCTGTATATTATATGCCAAGAAGAAAAATAAGCCAGAGAAAAATTGAAATCAGCACTCGCGTGAAACGAGATAAAAGCCACCCCCCTGCATACAACAACGTAATTCGGCCTGCGTGCGTTATCGCGCCTTCTTTTATATATACGTATATACAGCTATACACAGAGAGTAAGAGAGCAAGTTTAGATAGCGCTACCCTTAGACTTCCGACTCGTTCTCTCTCACTCTCTCTCGGCAGCAGTAGCAGCGGCGAATCAATATTTGGAGGGTAAGCGCCCCTACGATACATGAGTCACTCACCCCTACTATGTGCGAAAGCGAGAGTGTGTATGTGCGAGCGAGTGAGCGGCGTCTATGAGTCTACTCCTGCCCCATTGTTCTTCGCGCTCTAATGCTCGCTTCTTTCGCTCGAATTTCTCTCTGTGCAGCTTTTTTTTTTCGCGTATATGTGGGCAGGAGTAAACTGAACAAACGCTTTTTTTTAGAGAGACTGAGCACGTGAGTCATCTAGGTTTTCAAAAGCGACTGTGTGGTTGCGATCGTGTAATGGAGATAATAGGGAGTGTGATGGTATCGGGGTGTTGGATTAGAATTTTTTAGGGGTGGGTTTATCTGAATTTGTGATTTGAGAGATGATAATAATGAATTTTTTTGAAAATTCTTGTTGACTGATATTATTTTCTTTTTTATCAAAGGTTACAGACGGAAATAGCTCGACGCGAGTGATTTATCTTTCATATTTCTCTGTATACCCATTGTTCGCGAGCAGAATCTTCTTTCGAAGTAGGGAAAAAGTATTAGAGGGAACACAATGCTGAAAAGTTTCTTTTCGGGAAAAGGCTGAAAAAGAAAGTTACAACGATCTGTACACACTCGACTTCACAAAAATAATGGAGCAAACGGAAGCTGACGTTTAAGCACATGTACGTAGTATACCACCTTGTGTATTATGTGAAAAATCGATAGCTGATGTATACTAGGATAGAGTATATATACACGAGGCTAATTACGGCATCTGTTCCTATCAAAAAGCATATTAGCCATCGTGTGCTACCTACACTCGCAGTCCATTATTGTTCGCGCTCTAATGATCGTCTTTTATGATGTACCATTCTGTATTCCCTTCTCGAATTACCTTCCTGTGTGCTATTAGCCGCAACGGGATATTGACTATCAACTGACCTTTTTTCTCTTCTTTCCTCGGACACACACTCATCTTCTTCTATATATATTAATGTATGTGATACTTTATTGCGTCTGTAACTGAATATAGACGTGTACGAATTAGAGCCGTGAAATCCGGATATATCGCACACCTGTGATATTTCATACGATCCTCACACTTATATACAGTTAACAACAATAATCCAACTCTGCAAGCTCGCAAGATTAAACACAACAACTGCACCTACCCATTGTTCTTCCCTGCAGTAGCTTATGTATATATCCCCGTACACACTCTTCTGGCAGCGTTTATTATCCGAATAAACACACAGCATATTGCGCTCACTCTTTTTCTCTCTCCCTCCTCATCATTGTGTTCGCTCTTCTTTTGTGTATAGATATGACACCCTCTTCTCTCTCACTGGCTTTAATTTTTCAACGCGCAATGCAGAGAGAGAGAGAGAGAGAAAGAGTTGGCTCATATAAAAAAAGCTTGAGAAATTACTCGGCTGACGAGCTGAGCGAGCTGCAAAGTAGATGCAATCTTTAAGCGCGCCGTGAGTGTGATTATGCGTGTGTGTATATATATATATATTATAATGCAGAGGCGAGAGAGGGTGAACGACGCCTGTGGGAGGAATTTAAATGAGCTTTTGCTTGATATATATATTTTATTTAAATCGATGCACACACGCGTACTTTTATTCATATTACCCGGAGAATTCAAGTGTGCGTTTTGTTATATAGTTTTATAAAGCAAAAAATACAAAGCACATCCAACTATAAACGTTTAGAATTCACGACATTCTTTTCCGCTTCCAATAACCCAATACCAAAAAAAAGCTCTCTCTCTCTCTCTCCATAACGCTCAAGCTATCCGATCTCCCGCAATTATCCGCATATCGGCGCAATGGTGCGCGATCGCGCGCCGGGAATTCTACGAATAGTCTCTGAACGCAAAACCACCGTAGTATATATATAGTATCGACCGGTAGTATAGGCTCATAGTTTCAAGCGAACATTGTGCATTCCCTGATGGTATACGCATGGAAGCGCGTGCCGAGTGTATATATATAACGTTGTAGGTATAGGACTCTCGAGAGCTTTCGAGTTGTTTGATTTGAGAGTGAGAGTTAGGAGTGTGGTATTGATTCAACGAATTTTTATTCCCGCTCTGTTTATGAATCGTTATGAGTCACGGGGTGGGTGATGAATGAAAAAACTTTCGAGGCTTCTGATGTTGGTTTAGTGTAGGTAAATTGAAGTTGAGCTTTTTGGTTAAGTGTCTTTTTTATAATAATTCTCCTATACTTCGAAGAACGTTTCACTGCACATTGTCTCTACGCTCAGATATGCGCCGCCGACGAAGTACCTATACGTGACCGGTATACCAAGAGCTAGTGCGTAAGGTGTCAACAACCCGTGACTGTCTGTATATTATTGATCATCCTTTTTTAGATTCAAATATTTAGACAGAAGCAATCTTATCATATCTTCGCGACCGATCGTCAGAAAAAAAAATAAAAGACGCGTTATATATCAATCCGTTGCGGATTTAAAGCACCGATAAAGAAAGTAGCGCGAAATGCTAATTGCGATCACACGGTTTTCCGCGAAAACTCGATCTTAATTTAATCCCGATTCCCGTATAACTCCAGCGTACGGCATATCACACAAGCGATTAGAAAGCTTGAAAATTTATACGTTCGATCGTTGGGTCTTGTAACACTTAAAAGCTCGTTTTTCTTCCGGGCTATTCACTAAACAATGTTACACATTCATCTGCGTATCCGCATACCATTAATTTTCCACGTTTAGCATCTCCGAACGAGCGAACCCGTATATACCTACGTTGACTCAGCGAAATTCAAGTATATAAAACCTAATCGATAAAGCCGACCTTTACGGCAATTAAACGCCGCTTTATGATAAGGTCTATATCCTTATTTGAATACCAAGAGAGTAGAGAGGTAAAAAAGCTCTCTTCGATTCCACGCTTCCCTGCCCTCCGCTTCTATTATAATAACTCTCCCTACTCCTTCTCGGTGGTATATATCGTAATTATGTTCGAGAACGACGTAATTAATCAAGCAATTTCTGGCGCGATTTGCTTCGCGCGCCGATCGTCATCTTTCCCCGCAAAAAAGGGGCATCAATTAGCTGCGGCCACAGCGTTGTCGGGGACACGAACGAAGAGAGGATATCGAGTTTCAAGGGCAAGTACACGCAGTCATCACTTCGATGTATTCTTGAGGTTTTCTTTTTTTTCTTGACTTTTTTTGGAATTATCTCGGCTGCTTGGCTGTTCTCTCGATCGTGTGATTCGGATGACTGTAAGCTCGTTTATTGGTGGTGCGTCGCGAGCTGCGGTTTGAGAGTGATTGGTTTTTTTAATAGGATTATTTGTTCACGGGAAGCGATACAATGGTCGCTTTCGTTTGTAATATTTTGTATGACATACCGATTTTAAGAATATAATATATATCTATCATTGACTCTTTGTTTCTTTTTGTTTCAGGTGAGTTGCAATTCCTAACCAGATCGCTAAAACAAGCCCGATTCGTAAGTCTAAAATCTGTCACCCAAAATTAATTTCTTTTTGATCGCCGAGTATACTTCATCCCCTCGACGATATATTGACTTATCCGTAAAACACTAACGGTGTGATAAATTCGAGAAGTATGTAAATGGGGAAACGTATCCCGAAAAAGATACTAGTTTATTCAGGAAGCATCGATCTCACTAAAACGCAGTGTGTATGTGTGTGTGCCCTGACCCTTCCTATATATATAAATAACAATTAGGCTCACTGTCAACTCGAAAGTGATCCTCTTGCCCCGGATTCACCCCAAATGGAAATAAATTTCAGCTCACGCATATAGTGTGTTATTTACGTCTCACTCTTTCTACCTGCAGCTACCTTTTAAATATAGAAAAAGCGTCATAGGGCGAGGGTATAAATCGTAATAAACTGCACTTTTCTCGGCTACAACATAAAAAACTTTTTGAGACTTTTGGGGTGGCTTATACGGCGTAATATATATACTTTAAGTACTCGAGATATACACCATACTCCCCAGTATGTCAAAGTAATACAAACCAGAGAATATAAGTTGAACAAATATTTCACCGAAATAGCTCACTCTTTCTCGACGAAACGGTGTTGATTTCACTCCGAGGCAAAAACAGCCTCTGAAAAAGCAACCCCGCAAAAAGTCATATTGTTTACTGAGAGAGAGAGAGAGACAATATTAACGATCTCCTCGACAATTCCTCGTCATTAAAAAAAATGAAATACCCCAGCCATAAAAAAACGATACCGTGTCCGGAGAAATTAGTATCTCTCACCGCGCGTCGTCTTCATTCTCTCCGGTCTTTTTCGTCTCTCATTCTTCCTCTCATCTCATCCCCGTATAATTATAAAACGAGCCGAACAATGCCACCGCGTCTTTTTCATTCCTCTCCGGACACGATCGCTCAAAATTATGTCATTTTGTTTGGCTCTCGCGCTATAATACTATACTCTTGATTTCGCTTTTTTTCACCCGCTGCGCTTATTACTTATACTTTCGTTATTTTGTCGACGAGTTTGCCTTCGATCAATCACGTGTTCGAGAGTAGACTGACGTGTTTGCTCACAATTGTTTATTTACGGAGAGAAAGTTTGTTGATATGATATATTTTTTAATCGTGTAATACACAGTCGAATTGTAATAAGAAACACGTGTCGGTGAGGAAATGGAGGATGTTTATTGGGATTTAAATTAAATTTTTATCGAAACCATATGGCGACTGACTGACGGACGGACACGTCAACATTCGAAAGGGCATTAAAACGTGATTACTCCTCGACAGGTTTTTGTGCCGCGTAACGAATTAAATTATAGGTATTACTTTCGGAGTACGTATGTATACCTCATCGCTTTTTGAGGTATCAAAAGCGAATTGTGACACTAATGAAGTGTCATTCGTAAACGGGTATTGAAACCAAGATAATTAAGCTTATATTCGCTTTTATTACGTCGATACGAATAGAATTTGTAAAGTGGAAAATATAATCTAGATCAACTATTTCGAGCGGAATGTAGAGCGAATTGCGGGATACAATTGTATACATCGCGGATGCAGTTATAACTCCATTATATCGGTACACATATAAAAACTGTAATCGCACACTTCTTCGTTTAATGTTGATTGTATAGCTGCAATTTATACTTTCTCATTCGATAAAATTACTCCTCTCTTTATTTAAACTCTTATAATTTTAATCAAAAAATTCTTTAATAAAACATCAATAATATTCGCTACACTTCCATAGTATGACTCACACGTTTACTTTCTTTCACACAGACGCGTGCATCAGTTCCATTCAATTCATCAAGAAGTAAAAAAAACACATCACTCGCCTATATACTCTGTGAGGCACATACCCCCCCTTGTAACCTTAACAAATGACAGGCACACATCAGGCGCAATTTCCTAAAAGCAATAAAGCCCGACAAGCTACAACCCCGAGTCCAAAACTCGTTGGCTCACTCTAACTCGCCGTGTGTTCCTTCGGCGATAAGAAAATCAATACGACGCGTTCATGTAAATGAGCCCTACAACACTTTTTTTTACTCTCTTGGCCCGACCCCCGAATCCTGTGCGGATGATTCACCTTGAATAAACTTAGATATGTATGTATATATACGGCCTGTCTTTCGCTCTTATATTCTTTCCATTTTCTCCAACAGCGAGGGGCTGCTGTCACTTTCTCTTGATTGCACACTCATTACCTGTTTCTATACGTCATCTTCAACAAAAACTTCCTGGTATTATTCAGTCTGGGGTTGAGGAGCTTTGTGGTCGGATATATTTTTTGACGTATATTAGGATTTATTCAGACGATGTGTGATTATTACGAAAATATTCTGATAAACGTGATAAATTTTGTGCGGATAGTAACTCGACGTTATTTACGTTCGCGATGATATAAACCTTATTAACGATGGTGAAAATATCGAGATTCAAAACTCATCGTTTTCCAAACATAATAAATTTTACTTATATCGCGCAGCTTCGATAATTCGCGTCGATTAATATCCTATCTTTAATTGTAAGCACCTATATAGTCAATAGGCTTAAGATAGTCACGCCGCTGCTATCCAAAAATGACTCCCATAATATTCATAAAAACATATACTCGTCCCTGAAAACTTAATCGCAATAATAATAACGCAGAATCCACCTCGCGCCATAATAAATTTCAAATTACACATCGAAAATGTCCCAGCAGATACACCGGGGACCACATCGCTTAAAATATTCAACGCCGCTTAAATCGTCGACGAAAATTATACAAAATGATTGCACTCCAAAAAACAAAACAAAAAATCGCAACCTTTTGAAAGCTCATTTATATTTAATCAGCATACTCAAGCCCTTCACAGTCAATCTCTTCGTACACGTGATTTATCTATGTTTACCCGCAGCAGCATCACATCGTTCAAACTGCCAATAAATTAAATCGATCCTCTATATGCTCGAGCACGAAAATTATGTCATTTCCAGAGCTCGAAGATATAAAACGATCATCCGCTGCACCCCGTCGCGAGTTTCTCTCCCAGCAATTAAGATATCACGGATTTTCGGATTCCTACAACCTCGATCTCTCGCAAGAGAGAGAGACGCTCTGGAGAAACGAAAGAGAGAGAGAGAGAGAGAGAACGTTAATTTACGCGCCTTTAAAGACGTCGCCCGAGCGTGAAATGCATGTACGTGTATATAGCTCTCGCACAGCCCAAAACCCGTTTGCCGAGATCCTTTGGAGGGCGCTGCTGTTCCTGCTGCTGCTGCAGGATATATAACTATACCTATACACCTATATGGTGGGGAGCAGAACAGGTTCTATAAAATTGAGCGTTCTTCCGTGAAACCCTTATCTCCCGGCGGGGATCTTCTCTCTTCTCTCTCTCTCTCTGCGAGCAGCGCACCTACGTGCGTACATGTGCGTATACATATATGTGTATAATGTACACTATATAGTAGTATAATACGGCCCAGCTTTGTGTGTGTGGGTTATATGTTATAATATACAGTTGCGCGAGAAGACGTCAGGAATGCACTTGACTTTTGTTAATTCCTCCAAGAGAGAGAGTCGGATTAATGCCCGAGTGAATGGGATATCTGATCGCGGGTTCATATAATACGCGCAGTCCTTTATGATGATTGTATTGTATTTTCCGAGCTATACTACATTGTGCGCGCAAAAGGGCTTTGTGCCGTCGATTTGAATCGCGCGCCTTTTTTTTCGGGGCGACTAATTTACGAGATGAAAGTCGCGCGGTTTCGAGAGTAGCTTCTTTATGATATAGAAAACGTGCGGTTCGTTTGCTCTTCGATGATCGATGACACTATCGAGATCGTACTATAGTGTATAAACACATCTTGGTGAGGTTGACGTGTTCCCGTAAGCTCAAAAGAAGCTGAAATCTCGTTTTAAAAACTGCCGGACGTCTTATTCTCCGTGATGGGTATTAGAGGAATACCAGGTTTTACGACTGAAAATATCAGAAGCTCTACGCCTACTATACTATATTATACTCTAATCCTCGATATTCCGAATACCGCTGAATATATTCAAAGTAGACACAGTCGGACGGGTCGTTGCTCTCAATAAATCAAAAGCATCATATTTTTACGTAAAATAATCGCAAGCACGTCTAGCATACGAATATATACGTATAAATAAAACACACTCCAGTAGAAAGTCGCTTATTCATTAGCTTTAATACGCGCGCCACGTCTGTTAATGCTATATACTCGAACGCGCACATGTATATATATATAATATAGAGTAAAAAGAGCTGATGAGCTTCTTGCTCTCTCGCTTCTGAAATTTCAAGATCATTTCATTTCATACCTGAGGGAGATTAGTTGCTCGGAATTTTTCCTGAGTCACGTGAGAGAGAGAGCTGGTCCGAGAGGATCTGATACTAATTGACAGGCAGTTCGGTTGGTTTGCGGCACCTCTTTTTTTTCCACACGGGTATTATATTGTAATATTAAAATGGCAATTTATTGTCGTCGGGTGGGAGGTGAGCTTAATTAAGTCTTCGTCGCGATCTCGTTTAATTGTTTTGATAAAAGTTGGAGCTCACGCTTCGAGGAATCGTGAATATTCCATTGCCGTGTATAATAAAAGTGCCAGCCCCAAAAAGAAAAGAAAACAAAAAGAAAGAAACAATGAAAAGTTTCGAGGCGCAGCCTCGACTATAATAATACGTTGGCTTGATGAAGGCTAAAAGCCCGAGAACGTTTTAAAAGCTCTTCCGCGAAATGAGCCCTTTGGAGTCTATAATTTCATATCTAAAAGGTCTCTGCATCAGAGTGAGAGAGAAAGATCGAGTTGTTCGCTCGTGCGTTCTGACGTCTGAAAAATCGCGTTATACTGTTAGATAAATCACAATAGCAGCAGCACAGTTACGGTGTTCGGATGATGATGATGATGAAGTTGAAACAACAGCGTAGTGTAGTGTCTATTATTTATAATCCAGTTTTCAAAACGCTGTCTACTGTATTATTATAAAACGAGTTTATATAATCAATTTGTTGTCGACAATTAAATAAAGTCTTAAACCGACGACGGTATAAGATCGTTTACGAGTTTATGCAAATAACCCTTTAAACAGCTCGTCCATCGAATTTCGTAGTGTGTGTATATATGTATATAAGGATATGGGAAAAGCGTTATCAGAAACTCCGAACGCTCGTAAAAGGCGTCCCATCGTAGTTAAGTCATAGGAAAATCGTTAAGCCATAGGATAGCCGGCTTACTTAGGCATGAATTTATGACACTCTACCTGCCTACATCCGCTGCTGCTGCTGCTGAGGTGAAAAAAAGAAGGATATAACTGTCGATGTATTAAATCTGACGCCGTGAAATTCCTAATCGGCTTTCGACGAGCGAGAGCTAGTGTGTTTAGCCTTTTTTTCCTCAATAAAAAAGGAAAGGATGACTCCATTATACGTATATTTACCGAAGAGATTGATTTACCTATACCGATTGTTCGGTATGAAAAAATAACAGTAAAATCGTCGTTATATACCTCAATAACGCGAGCGGATAAACGTCTCATTTGAATTTTCCATCTCGAGATAAATCCTTAACGACGAAGAAAAAAAACAAAAGCGTAGGCGGTTCGCGAAGCATTCCTTCATTTCCATAAGAGCGTCGTCGCGTGCCGGCTACACTTTCGCGGCACAAAAACTCTTTGCGTTTCTCTCTCTCTCTCCGGAGATTTCGGCCCGAGGCAACGAAAGGGCAGCGACGTGTCTCAAGGACGTGACTCTCGTGAAACTGAGAGCCGAAATAAAGTCGACGTTCGACCGTATTATAGTATACGGTTGGCTTTTTAATCTTCATCGGGTTTCGTGAAACGCGAAACTAAGGAAGTACAGCGAAGTATAACGGCAGATGATGCAGCGATGAAATCGTGATACGTTCGAATAGAATATGGCTGCCGCGGGAGATTTGAGTCGAATGTAGGAAGCAATATAAAAAAAGTCATCAATATATTATAAATGTTGTAATGCGCTTAGAGGATAAATAATGCTGTAATCTTTGCATAAAAATAATACCTATATTATATAGTAACTGTAGATAACTGCCAACAGTTGCGTAGCACAAAACGTGAACTTGAAGTATTTTATGAGCAGATCTACCAATATTAAGATACGTTATTAATCGATTGATAAAAAAAGACAGAACAGAACTCAGTTGCAGTTATAGCATGAGCAGCCCAATAAAGCAGTTTTAACATAGGTGGCACACCGCTATATATATAACAGTCTGCATGCAAATTGTGATGAGGGAAATTGAAAAGTGCCTAAGCGCCACCTATCGTCGTTATCCAGACACTAAGTAGAGAGTCCGAAAGTTCAAGTGATTGGGGAAAGGCCAGTCCAAAACTGCTTTTGCTCATACAACGCTATATCTTTTTTCTCCCTGATATAGGTGAGATAGTGAGAGGCTGCATGTGAAACGGGAAACCGGATGGATTTTTCGTAACTCGCTGTGGCGATTGATTTTTTGGTAATGGATTTACGTAGGGTTTCGAGAAAATTAAGTGGAAGCCGTGGTATGTACAAAAGGCTGATTAATTAAACGATCGATTTTTACGCGTAAAACGTGCTTATACTTTATCAGAAGAGACTATAAAGTTTATGTGTGTGCTAAGACATAACGCCTCAACTATTGACAAACGGCAACACTAAAAACCGCGCTAATTAGGCAATAAATGATGTAAATAGCTGTTTACTCAAGCTTCTGCACATAAAAAGGGCTTAGCACTTTGAGGAAAATAAGAAGGGTATAGGAAACGAGCGTATGGAGCATCTCCGGTGTACTTACGCACACACACGTGATGCCTAAGTCGTAAGAATCCGATTAAGTGCATTCAGTGTTCTATGAGAGAGGAGAGGACGACGACTAGTCTAGTCCCCTCTACACAGTATTATACCAGTATAGAGGCGCCTCGACAATGTGTGCTTATCAGATGTATAGGCATCGCACGGCTCGATCGAAAGCCCCGTAAATCCCCTATAAGAGCCTGACCTCACGTAACAGATTTTCACGTTCCCTTCGTAGTGTTGAACCGCTGATTTTCGAACCTACAATAACGATTATTAAAAATAATTATTTTTCCCCGAAAAATCCATCATTCACATAAATTCCAGCCTTGGCATCGTCATCATAGATTATTAACACCCTATCCTCCCTAGAAAAAGAATATTTCACCCCACGACATTCCCCGCCGCATCTTCGCCGTCGAGAATTTCGAATAAATACGTTATATGCCCGCGAACTCCCCGCATTCAAGCCTCGAAGATATATACACGCGCAGAGAACCTGCCCTAAGGGCACGAACGCATTAAAATTGCAACGGCCCTCTTGCAGAAGAAGAAGAAGAAGAAGCCGCCTTCGCATTTTCGTCCTTCCTTTACAGACTGTACAATAACGGCCGCGTCTGCTGCTCCTCTTCTCCCCTTTTTTCGCCTATACTCCTCGCTTCTTTTTTTTTGACTCTCCTTCGTCCCTTTCTTCACTGCGCGCACGCGAAAAGGCTTTGTTCGTGCGTATATATAGCTCTCTCTCTCTTTTGCGAATTTCGGACGTGTTTTATTTATGACGCCGACTTTATTTACGATAATTACCGCGAGAGTCGGTTAGAAAAAGCTATGGGCGCATTTTTGCGCGCGGCTCTGAAATCGAGAGCTGTCTCTTGTACCATATATACATGCGAAATCCTTTGGAATTTTCAAGGCGCGCGGTAAAGATGAATAGAGTGTGAAAAAATATTGGAATATTATATAAAAGCGACTGTTTGCTAATTAGAGTATATAATAGAAAGGAAAGTCGTAATTGAATCGCGAGAGTAAGTCCTATAATTGAAAATCCTCCGCGAAACCGCATCGCTCTCGGTTTTAATATTCCCCCGAAGTAAAACCGCAGAGCACGCGTCACTTCAACCTGATGTACGAAGTTCCGCTCGCAAACTATGGTACGTAATAATTTTCCAGAAGTCTCCCCATCTGTCCCTCCATTTCCACCCTCTCTTTGTCCTCTCGCAACTGGTGCCCGCATTATGCAGTCTCGAGGGCCGGTCATATATAGTCGAAAAGCTCTCTGTCTGTCTTTTCGCTTGTGTATAACGCTGTATGGATTATAAATATAGGAGAGAGGATATGATGGCGTGTGTTGTGTATAGCCCCGAAAAAAAGGGACGCCTCCTAAGATAATTGGTAGGACTGGATTCCATGCAACTTTCAGAGCCTCCGCGCGTAATTAATAGTTCCGCGCTCTCGTATCCTCCTCCTTCTTCTTCTTCTTATTTTCTTTGTCTTTCACCGCTAGGTCGTTCTCGATATATACCTGATGTGCCTCATCTCCATCTCTCTGATATGCTTTTGCGTTATTTTTCGCTCTCATTTCACTCGCCTTTCGCTTTTCGATATATTTTTTTTCTTGATGGAATTATTTTTATATATATGGATGGGTCGTAGCTGGTTTATGGCTCGTGTAGAGCAATCTCAATTTGCGCGAGGATGAGCTGAATATTAAACAGGTCGAAATTTTCGGTCGGTGAAAAGTTAATGAAATGTATTATGATACTTACTATTCAGCAAAAACGAAATGTTACAATTTCTACGATAGTTCACAGACTTCTTTATACACCTTTTTCCTGCAATGTTACAAACGCAACAAAAATGCCGGAGCTCTCGCGCGCGCGCAAGTATGTTTGACTTTACACTTCTCTCGCTTACCTACACGCGGTTCTCGGCATATTTACAACCTCCGCTTCATCTCTCCTCTCTCACCCTCTTACCTTTTATATATATACGCTGTCCGATCCCTCTCTCTCTCTCTCTCTCTCCGGTATATACATATATATACACAACCAAGTCTCCCCACCGTTTTCCGCGCATCTGCCTCCTCCAGCATATATACATACACCTTCTCGCGCGTACGTATCATCATCCTCTGATGCCGGTTTTCTCTCTCTCTCTCTCGTCGACTGGCTGCAAAGTAATATCGCGTTGCTTCGTCCCGAGAGCGATATCTGGAACTGGATTCCTTTAAAGCGTCTCGTTGCCGCTGCTGCATGTATATATATATAGATGCTGGAAATCGATAGAATTTTTGCCGATCGAGATAATGGGCTTTACACTTGTTTCCGAGAGCCGATTGCCCGGCAAGATTGCCACCGTCTATAGTTTCTCTCTCGTGAAATTACCCGCGAGAGAAGCTTCTTTTTTTCTTCTTTTATTGCCGTGTGTATGATGGCGTTGCGTGGTGTATGGAAATTAAGCGACTCTCGGCCATATTCTCGATGTGCGTGTTTTCAGATTGTACACGAGAGTTTTCGTTGAGTTGGGATATGTGTGTGTGTGTGTGTGAGGTTTTATGCTTTCTTATATGGTATATACGGAATTTGTTCGGGGATTGGAATAAATATGGGACGCGATGGATATATATGTATAATACTGTATATTATATGGGTAGTAGTAGTTTCTTGTTCAACGACGAAAGCAACGATGTTCTAAGCTTTAATTGCGTGTTTCGAGAGAAAGATATTCGATATTCCGCGCTGCACCGCTAGTTTGAATATCGCGCGGTTTATTTTCAACGCATTCTGAGGAACGTTAATTATGATAGCGGCTCGAGATATATTCAGAGAAGCTGAGCTCTGTATCTATATATATATACATTCACGCAGTGCTTGCATTCGGTGGTGCAGTTAATTGACACATCAATGGAATTTACATTCCTCTTAACTTTTTTCGACTGTCGAATTGATAGAGGAAGAGGATGAGTGAACTGTTTTTACGACGAGCTTTTTAGCACGTTGTACTCGCAAAGGTATATTATATTAAAGTTATTGTATGCATTTAGCGTATAAGCTCGAAATTTAACAATAAAGTTTCCTACTAAGTACACACACTCGAGGAATAATTGATAAAAAGTACGTATACCCATAAAATTCAAGAACTACGCTCATAAGTCACTCGCACACCCGTATCACCATCTCCTTATAAATACTGCAGCTCGCGTATATACTGCCAGAATTTTACGCGATCGCCGCAACATAAATCCTCGTGTACATATACGCATCTGTTGAAAAATCCACAGACTAAGCCATATCGGTAATGAAAGTCTATGCGGAGGATGACAAAACCCCCCGCCGTGTATAAAACTTCTAAATTTCGACACGACGAAGCCATCGAAACACTCCTCTTGTGGAATCAAATTTGCACCGGGACATAATCGTCCTGCACTACTACACATACACTCGTGATTTAAGCTTATTGGAGGGACTTTGCTCAGCGGAAGACGATTCATTCTCTTTTCTTTTCCTGCTGCGGAGCAATCTCTCTCTTTCGATCGACTTTGATTCCGCTTTTCTGTTCTCTTTTACGAAGCTCCCCCTATACTAATGCGGTGAACGAGTGGCATTTCCGGTGGCTTTTATTTCTCTCTCGTGTGGGCGGATAGTCGATTGCTCTAAATATTTGAGAGGACACTCTTCTTGATAACTATTGGAAATTGTCACATGCTGAGGATGTATTGCACGTTTTTCGTAGGTGAATATGTTGTTTTATTTTATGCTGAGTATTGCTGATTAAATATTTGTACAGTCTACTGGCAGATTCATATATGCATTAACTGCAAAAAATACTATCAGACAACCTAATAACTGAAAATTAATATAAAGTATTAAAAAGAAGCAATTTGCATGCAAAGTCCATTAGTCAAATTCCACGCACTTTTACCACATTCCCTATATATGCGCACCGGTCCAATTTGTAAGTAGTTAACCGCAGGATAGTTAATAATCGAGTCGTGTAAACAAATAACTCATTACAAGCGCGTATCCGCGATATTACACCGCGGCAATTGGCCGTTTAATTAAATCCGATAAATGCGCTTTCGTATCTTAGCTAAGGTCGATTGAGCATCCGCTTTTTCATTTACGCCGCGGCTAAACGCATTAGCATCGGCGCACGAGATATTTATTTAACAAAGCTCTTATTAAATAGCCAATCACGCGAAATAATTTCTCTCTCTCTCTCTCCCATCGACTTACCGCTTCGTAATCTCTATCACCTTTTTGCATTCGTTCTAAACTCCTTCGTTCGTTCGTTTTCTTATCTCTCGATACAGCTTCCAGTAATTATTCTTTCGCTCAGCGATTAAATTTACGAACCATCGCCTCGCGTTTTGTCATTTTCGCTGAGAAAAAAAAGACAAATCGCTTATCCATATTTCCTCCCTTATCATGATTCCCTCATTAAAAGCCGGTAAAATACAGTCCCTCTCTCGACGATAATAATACATATAACACTAGATTCTCCGGTCAGTCTAGCACACCATCCGACACCACATATTTTTCTACATACACTACACACTCCCTCGCGAACTTTGTCCATCTCCTCTGGTCTCGTATTTTTCGTCTTCCCCTAGAGGCGAGCGCGCGTTAATCCTCTCTCGGACAACCCCTACACACTTTCGTGTATATATATATATATAGGGGGAGACGGACCAAAGAAGACGGAATTTTCGCGGGGAGCGATGTGACGATCCTGAGGGAGAGCCTGTATAGTAGCTGCTTTCGGAATCGATGCGCGATTGCTTCGTATGTGGTATTATATGTATGTGTATGGGAGAGAGACCCTCGTTGGGTGACCGTCTGACTATTAGGGCTTCACTCGCGTCGCATTGCATTTCGTTTGGCTGCCTCTTGCTGTATTTCGACTTTTATATTCGATGCTGAGCTGTTGCGCTTCGTAGACGGCTTTTAGCTGGACGAGAGCTGAATTTTGTAGTAGGTGGATATTTGTTTCTAGATATTTATTTTCTTTATACTTACAACATCGGTATCAGTATCTATAATCACTGGTATACATGTTCGCAGACCGCCGACCAACGTGAAATTCACTTTACTTCGTCTTACTTCCCGTACATACGCATAAAATTCGATCGTTACAAGAAAACGACTCTCCAAGTTATATGGAGTATAGCAAATTAGACGAGGAGCAGCAGTAGGCTCGCTTTTATGTGGCCACTTGAATATTTCACCGTCAAAACTCTCCCCATCAAAACATTTCGTACTTTTTAATCAAAGCATAAAAAAGACCGCAAGTTGAAAGCATCATCCCTCCGCACATACATAAGCCGAAATAACTTCCCACCAAAAAAGTTGAGCGATACAAAAGGAAAACTCGTTAGCAGTATAAAGTAATTTTTCTCATGACTTTTCTCCCTCTCTCTTCGCATTTATTCATTCTTCATACACCCACAACAGAGTATACGAGTACAAAAACAAAAGAGACGAGAGATCGAGTCAGATGGTCGGGATTATACAGGGGAGTATAAGGAAGGCGGGTATCCAATATGTGAATAGAGCAAAAGTAGGAAGTGAACGAGAGCGAAAGAAAGACACTGCAGCAGGCCGGGCTCGAGAGCGAGATAAAGACATAAAAAAAAAACGCGGAGCCGGAAAAAGGCAGAAAAAGCAGTAGCCTCGCCAGTATACGAACCAAGGAAAAAGGAGAGTACGTATACCTATATATACACTGGGAAGGAGAGATAGATAAGGCAGTCACGAAGCTTAACGGTAAGCGCGGACATAAAGGAGACGTAATTAAAGAGAGGATAACCGATGGAGAGAAAAGACGTGTGAGAGCTAGATAGAGACTCTATATACACACACATCTCAGTATACATGTATATATATACTAAGAGAGGCGGGACATCAGCAATGGAAACGGACGACAGAATCGAAAGGGGATGTATATACGCGAAGAATGCGATAAGCTATACGAGGACGAAGGAAAAGGCGCCGCGGAATTTTTCGTCGTCTTCGTTTTCTCTTCTGAATGAAGAAAGAAAGAGAGAGAGGGAATTCAGCTCAGCACAGAGTAAAAGGGAAATGGCTCTGCGAGCACGTATAATTAACGAGGGGAAGATCTCGAGCTTCGCAAGGGAAATGAGAATTAGATTCGGCGGATGGAGGTGTGTAGTATATATGCCGGTTGTTGTACAGAGGAGGTGAGAGAACGAGAGGCTAAAATGGGAAAAGCGATGTGCGATCGAGTTGCGCGAGCAATTTGTATAATAGCTCCCCCTCGTCAATGCGAGAGAGAGAGACTATACACAGCGCGAACGCGACGATAGATTTTAATTGTGCGCGCTTTTCTTTGGCTCTAGACGACGAGCTCTACGATTATGCGCTACGCTTATTTTGCATTTAAGCGGAGTAATTGCGTATACTGGCCGCATTTGCAATGCTTATACGCGAGAGGTTGACTTTTTGAATATTCTGTATAATAATTATGTATACTCGGACGGTTTTTGTTTTGCGAGTAAGCAAACAATTTATCAGTTTAACGATTGTACTGATTGCTAGTATAGGCACACTTCTATGTATACATTCTGCGCGCAGATTGTGGTGAGGGAAGCAGAAAAGCGCCTGTGCGCCATCTATTGCCACTAGCCGGAGACTTTTAGGGATAAAGGCCAGTCCAAAACTCACCTACTTTACGTTATACCCATACTCTATAACCGATCATTTTTCACTGTGTGTAAAAAAAAGACGTTCGCAGTAAAATTACACAAGTCCTCGATAAAACTGCGAGTATATACGCGCACAATCTTTTACCCTAAACATAAAACCAGCATCAGGTACAGGCAAAAAGCGCAGCGCAATTAAAGAATTAAAAGCGCATCAAGTAGAAAATTGAATTAACAGTCGTAATTACAGTCGAAGCTTCTCTTCAAGAGCAAAAGAAAAAAAAGAAACAATCCCTCTCGCGCACAGCAATAGGAGAAAAAGCGCAGGACATTTCAGAAAAGCGCGCGACGTGCACCTGCTATGGAGAAAACTACGCGCAGAATTAAACCCGTCGAGCGGATAATCGCGCGCGCGCAATTAAAGGGAAAAAATCGAGAGGAGCGGACACGCGGCTTAAACAAAATACCTCGTGTGTGTATATATATGGAAGACGATGGAGGGGAAAACCGGACGACACACGCCAGTGACGTCATGTAAAGAGGCTCCTGTGCCAAGTCGCGGATAAATAAAAGGCGACGATGTGTATGATGATTATTTGCCCATCTGCAAAGTCAGTTAAGTATATGCTCGATTGATGGATGCTTCCTCGTAATAATTAATCTCTCCCTCTCATAGCGTGTAGTAGTAGTATATCCTAATCTCTATGAGTAATCGAGGCTGTTCGAGAGGAAAATTGAAAATCCGAGTTTTCAACGCGCTGGGAGCAATTAAAATTTTTAATGACAGCGAAAATGTAAGTTTGATGTATACGACAAAACGATGAATTTTCCCAGGTATACTTATAGAGTCGTTCCACAAACGAGCTAGAGAAACAAGCTCTCAATAGAAAGAGACTTGACTTGTTCAATAATAACCGAGTGAATCTTCACAGGCGACTAAAAGGAGTCTTTTCCTACGATTGAAAAAAGAAATAGGTTCGCATGGTGTTTTCACTCGAGAGCAAACGACATGCGTTTAAAGAGAAAATAGAGTATAATAATACATAACACACAGTAGGCGGAGACGACGATTCTCGTAGCCGCGTTTCACGGCCTTGTACGGCCTTTGCGTGAAATACTTAAAAGGACGTATACAATTGCAAAAATAAGAGAATACGCGGCCGTATCGAATTAAGAAGCGACGAGTATGTATAGCAAAAAGACTGAGACTTTAACAGCGATATGTGGGTATAGAGTTGTAGGAAGTATATACAATCACACAGTGTGTGGGTTGATGGAAGAAGAAGAAGAGGAGATGAAGAACAGAGGAGAGTACCTCCTGTAGTTTTGCTTCCATTGTGTGTGTGTGTGTGTGTGTGTGTGTGTGATGTACTGGTAGTTTTAGCTTGTCTAGCTTTTGTATTATATACTTTAACACACCTGCGTGGGTTTTGAACGTCGTTTTCTAAAATGTAGATTTGTACATAGCTTTTACAACTAAATACACGTGCAATTTTCATATATTACTGCTTTTAACACAAGCAGTTACAAAACCTTAAAAAAAAATTCTATGCCCGCAGCGCATTTCGAAAAAGCTCTCATTTCTCCCTGCATTTCCGACATCAATCGAGTCACCGCAGAGCATTCAAATCTACCCTCCCGAAAGCTCAACCCAATCCCAGCACACAAACTCTCTTCTCTCTCTCACACACATACACAACGATCAAAGTTTCCTCCAAGTCGAAAGAACCGCCTGCAGCATAATAGTGTACGCCACGATTTGAAGTTGAATAGACTAAAATTGGAGCGCGGGACCTTCCCGTACAGTATAACGGTACACGCATAATTCCGCGATGTTTTCCGCAACTCGCCCTCGTTATATATGACGTATCCTCATGGCCCTCTTTTTTTTCCACCGCTGCGCTTTTCGCGCCTGCTGCTACGTTCGTTTGAGGTTTCGAGTGTGTTTCGGGGAAGCCGGTGAATGCACGGCGGTAGAGAGAGATTTCGAATTGCCGCGGTGGTTTGCGGTCTATGGCTTTGAGTATCGGATTCGGATTTCGAGTGCGTAGGTGTGCTCTCGCATGCAGGGACTTTTTAATTACGGGGTTTCTATACAGCAGCTTTTTAATCAGTCCGATGTTTTTTTAGCTGATGCGTGTGTGGGATGTTTATGAGGGTATGAGTAATGAGTTTGAGGGGGATGCGACGAGGATTTTTAATTAATTATTGCACGTATAGAAACCCAGCTTTTGAGGTGTGTAATAGGATCATATAAGCGACTGATTAATCGTTAAAATGAGTTTCGGCGAGATCGACGCAGACTTTATAGGTATACATACAAAAATTATTTTTTTTCTAATTACCCCGCGTTTGCCCAACTCATTTCCTGCGACAAAGTCTATGCAAAGCAGCCGCCGTAAAGTTTCCAAGTAAAAGCCGAGGCGCGTTGAAATTACAGCCGGCTTATATTAACTACGCGCGACAGCACTAAACACATACCCCATTGACGTGCAACACCTGTAAGACAGGCTTAAACAACAACAAAAAAATAACCAGCAAATTCCTTCGCCAACACGTACTCCATACATATATACAAAAAGCCCGCGTTCTATCAATCAAACCCAGGGGGTATACACGCGAGACGTGTAATTTCACTGCAGCCATACAGCCTCCTCCCAAACGATTATTTCCCGCGAATCCGCGTGCAAGAATGTGTCTTTCTGTCTTCAAACCCTAACATCATTCCGTCTTTCAATTCCAGACCACACGAGGAAGTGTGTTGAGAGAGCCGTACATACAGTCGGCTCAGAAAGAAGGACATCAATGATGAAACGCTGCACCGGAAGCTAGAAGGAGCTGAGAGCAGGTGTCATGGCCAGGAGGCGGCCATGCTCGTGGATCAACCCACTGGCTTTACTGCTACTGCTGGGCGGGTTCGCGAGCTTGGCCCAGGCCTACCTTGCCGTGCTATCCTCGAACCTACCGGCTGGTACGTTAGTCTTCGAGGCTGGTGTACCACATCTTGGTGGCAAGAGGAAGTATGCGGCTTCGCAGGACAGAACAGCTTGGTTCGCGCTTAAGCTACTCAAAGTTCATCCGCATACTGGAAAGGTTACCTTGGCTAAGAGCCTCAATTGCGATGGACTGCAGTATCCGAGGTGAGTAGTATTTTTCTTTTTTTTTTATTTGTATGGGTGACGCGTAGGAGGAGATGAATTTTCAGGAGATTAAAAGTAGATGCAGGTCGAGTATGGTAAGACATGGTTAGATCTTCGATCATTGCGTAATAAACTCAGAGTACAATAAACTAATCGGCATCTCCTCCTGCGCAATCATCATTACATTCAATCAGCATTAATCAATTATTCATAAAACCCCTCTTGAGATAAGAGTCAATAACGCTCCAAGCAAACAGCATTCTCACCGATTAAACCCCCAAAAAAAATCATCCAAGCAACCACCATCATAAACTGATTCCCTCCTAGCAGCCTACAAGCACTCATAAAGCAAAGCTTGTCGTCATACGAAAATTACCTTCTGCCTCAGGCTGTTCACCTTCTACATCGACTCGACGAGTTCGCGGCTGGGCCGCGCGACCATCGACTACTACAGCCTACCCCTACGAGTCCTGGTGACTGGCTGCGGCGACGAGAACGTCGATCTCGCCGCAACCAAAGGCTGGATGGCCGAGACTCTTGCCTCCTACGCTATGCCAAGTACCGACAAGTTCACCGAAGTCTGCCTGAGGACGTCGCAACTGGTGGCCGCGCTTCGGGACTTCCTGCCTCATACAGCCCTTAAGCAATGCGAGACCAGATGGGGTATGTTTATGGGATGCATGATGATGATTTTGCCTCCGGGGGATGATTTTCTTAAGGTTGTTTTATGTTGAGGGCATGTGATAAGTGCCAGAGAGGCTTTTCGCTGGTATATGGTGAACGTTGAATATGCGCGTTGCGGGAATTATTATTGCCCGGAGTTGATTGTTTTCTAGGATGGAGTACGAAAATTATTGGAAGTAGGATGTAATGTGTGCAAAGGGACTGTACTACTGCTTCGCGTTATATACTGCAAAATTATTTGTTATTAACAATTTTTTATGAGTACTTTTATCTATATTTAGAGTTCTCAACTCATTTGTAATTTGTTGAAAGTTGTAATTGACTTTTTTTTAACTATTTTGTAGCTAAATCTTTTCTTATTTTTTAGGTATGATTGAGTTTTTTTTCCTAGTTTTACTAGATCATGTGACATATAGTTTTTTTTTAAATCTGAGTAAGGTTACCTTAGTGCCACAAAAATAAAAACTTGTTACAAATTCATTTGCTTCTGCAGCTTTTGCAATACATCTATATTATTTATATGAGCTCCATCCCAAGCTAATATTCTATGATATACGAAAAAAGCATAGAATATCATTCTTAATATAATGTTTCCGTTGGTATTGATTTGGCAATTTTGTAGAAAATATAGACTAGTTATTTCATTTGTGTAACATATATAAAATATACGTTTGCCTCATACTTCGGATTTTAGTCAAAAGACAAAACAGAACTCAGTTGCAGTTATAGCATGAGCAGCCCAAGTAGTAGGCCCAACAAGACAATTTTGGTATAGGTGGCACACCGCTATATATACAGTCTTCATGCAAATTGTGATGAGGGAAATGGAAAAGTGCCTATGCGCCACCTATCGGCAATTCAAAACTGCTTTGTTTCACGGCTACTATGGCTTGGCGCTGCTTATACGGCTGATTCCGCATGTAATGTATCGTTATCCCTAAGGCGATGATATACATTAATTTGGACCCTTAAGATCTCTCGATCGAGAAAAATCGATAACACGCGGTTAAATTTCCGATTAACAAGCCGATCAATTATCGCTCGGATATAATGTATAAGTAGAAACGGACCCGTCGATGTTTGATTAAGTTCTACAGTGTCGGAGCTGATTCAATATGAACGTTGGAAACACCCTTTTCGTGTTCTTCCGCGTGTTTACCAGCTCTTGGCTTTAATTACTTTCCGAGTAATGAAATTCAATTTCGATTCAATTTCGCTCTGACCTGAACAGCTCTTTAATCTCGTCCCATACCATTTAAGCTAAATCAAACAGTATTAAACTAACGCTTTTTATAATCTAACAGAAAAACAAAGACGATAATTTAATAACAAAAAAATGACGATATCACATTCAGGCGGAGTAGCAGATCCACGTTTCCTAGTCGAAGGCGCAGCGGGTGACTTAGTCTCGGCATCGGAGCAGTGTTTAGTCGATCCACTCTGGAAGATCTCGGTGTCGATGACGTTGCGATGTGGTACGACGTATCTGGCAGATGCTGAACACCGACTCAAGATCGTCTTCCATCACCAACAGCTCGATGACACGGACTTGGGTCGGAGGGTCAGGAGAGAATTGAAAAACCAGTCGCCTTTCTTCGAACAAGCGCTTTATGTAGCTGCGGTCGAGGAGGAAAAGGAACCTGGGGTTGCGGTTACGACAGTCAAAGCAAGGGATCCCGAGGGTGGAATCGTCAGGTGAGTTTTGCATTTGAATTGTTGATTAAAATTATGTGTCTTTTATAGACATTTTTACAAAATTATACGAATAATCGTAGAAGTT
>UCOJ01001240.1:0-37381 GCA_900474305.1 Cecidostiba fungosa | reverse complement strand
CGTAACGATCCTGCGGTTACCAGGAGGACGGGAAAGTGTAAGCCAACCCCCATCTTGCAATCCATGCACACAGGCCCCTGCATACACCGAAATCTCCAAGAGCGTACACCGAGCGCCACCTAAAGCTCGCGGCCGCAAGCTCTACTGTGTATATATAGAATACCTGGCTCGCTTCCCCCTCTACATACACGCGAGATCTTTCTTGAGAATGAAAAAGCTCTGGCTGAAAAGTCGCGACTGCCATCTGGCAGCAACCGGCGGAGGTAGAGGAGCACAGCACGCGCGCCACACGGATCAAGCGTATACATTATTGATCGCGGAAACGGCGCCAACTCGAAAAAGCTGCTGCTACCGCTCTCTTCCCTTCTGTTCTGATCTGCTCCTGGCTCTGAAAATAACTGCGCGTAGGATCGCTGCGAACTCGACCGCGACCCTGATGCTCTCCTTCTCCCTCTGGACATGCTGGACTATATAGGTACACTTTCATTCGGATATGACCCCATGATCGCAGGCTGCTGCTTCTCTCTCTCTCTCTCTCTGGCGTTGATTTTGATTAGAGATTTATCGTATGCTTTCTACGCGCGGTTTGTTTGATAACAAAGTGGGTAAATATAAACGTCCTTGCGGATTGATCGAGCAAGAGTGGTGTGTTGTTGTTTTTTTTTAAGCTGATACTTTTATATCGACGCACTTTTTTCGTAGATGGAAAGTTCAGCTGAGTGAAAAAGGGGGCTGAGTTCGTCAGAACGCATATGGTATATACCTCTCGCTCGGACTGAACATTAGATTTTGAGAGACACAGCTGGCTTTTAGCTTTTCCTTTTGAGTATTTTCATTCAATTCGCAGAGTGAATTTAGCAGCTCTGTAGGAATTTGAATTTCAAAAATCTTATATCTCCTGCCGAGAAGAGGCATTTACCCGGGGGTTTTAAATTTTAATGCTACACGAACCTGACCCCAAAAATTGTGAATCAATCGATTCGTTATTCTTGCAAAGGTATGAATGATTCTGTGATTTAGTTACCTCTGGGATATTATAATGCCTGTTTGAACCATTAAATATCCGGTAATAATTAATATCCGCGTAAAAGACTTTATTCGAACATCGCAGAGGAACGAGAAATTAACTATTCCCATTGATCAAAACTTTACTATAGGTTTTTTTTTAAGAATGCATTTTCACATTTTGATCGCTCGCCAGTATGCTACCAGCTAAAACAGTTTTAACACAAGTTTTCAATTTCGAATGCATTTCTATCAAAGACAATACATTAAATTAATCATTTTGACCTCGATTGCCGAATCCCGTGCAAAGTTACCGAGAGTGAATTCAATTGGCTTTGTTGGAAATCATTGCAAAATTTAATCGACTTTTAACTCTCTCTCTCTCTCTCGCTCGCTCTCAATGAGCGAACACAAGCCTATTATCTCATCATCGGATACTGCGGCTCGAATTATGTTTAAAAAAAGCTTTTTAAAAATTGCGCAATATTTTTCCGATAACTTAAATACACGGCTTTATTGGAAGGTAAGCAGATTGTTATTGCGCTTTTATTATACCTTGGGCATATACCCTTTGCATAAAGTATACGCTTTGATCTATATATCGGAAAATAATTCACGTACTGCATCGGGCGACTTTTTTTGCATCGATCAAACGTCTTGAATGTGCTCCGACACGCACAATACATTTTTCGTTTCTTTTTTCTTTTTCGACTGCATATTACACGCTGATCTCGCGTTGCATTCAATATATCACCTTCTACCTACTCTTGTTTTCCTTTTTATCATTCTATGCGCGACGCGTCTCGTTACCATTCACACGGTGGAGTAAAAAATTCTCATTATATTTCACGCTCCCATTGCTGCATAAATAGGAGAATACTTTTATATTAACTCGGCGTATTTTCAGCATAATATAACGACGCTTTGAATTTCGCAGTGATTGCTAAGAGCTGTACCTACATATTTTGAGATAAAAATAGACAAAAACGCTTCGAGTATCTATAGTTTCTCTTATTTTTCCGATATGCGACAAGAGCCTGTGCCTTGTACTTAAAAAAAATGAATAAAATATATAAAAATTTGTATATAAGATCAAAGAAGTGAGCTTACAGTGAGAATGGCCAGGAGGACTCGAGCTTCTGCGACGGACGCTTCTCGTGCTTCGCAGCATGACGATTCTCAATTCCGTGACAACTGTAAAGAATAAAATCAAACAACTGAATAAAAATAATCGATACCTGGTATACGATTGATTGTTAATAAATTTCAAGTTATATAAAAGTTGAAAATATTCATTAGATTGTCATTACGAAGATGTTGTATATAATGATAAACATTGAGATGTGAAAAAAGTTGTATTATATGTAGGTATATACGTCAGATTTTTAAGCAAAAGCCCTCAAATATTGTCTACGTAATAAGAGTAAATAAGTTCGCTGATGCGACAGTTATATAAGAGTAAAACAAAAAGCGTACGATTGAATTTGAAAAAGGCATAGAATTGATAAGCGATGAAAGATTGTATTGAAATGGAAAAAAGCATCTAAATAATATATCAAGATAAATCGAAAGAAAGCGACTTTCAAGTTAGTAGAAAACTTATAAATATAAGTCGTAAAAATTCCCACCGACGCAGGAGTCAAAGTTGGGTATTTTTTTCTTCAACGAAAAGTATACCTAAATCCTCGTCTCCCACATCGTCCGGAAACACATCAGTATAAAAACAAGAAAGAGTCGTATAAATACCAACTGCTTCCAGCGTTTATCCATCCAAATGTCTCTCTCTCTCTCTCTCCCTCTTAAATCAGTATACACGTATATATTTACGAAGAAGAACAAAAAAATTCAAAGGGGCACACACAAATACAATAGAGTCGATCGATCCGAATCACGATCCAAAAAGTCAAGCGGCAATAAATGTTCAACTTATAATAGCCGTCGGGGCTAAATTATACATGCGCTGTTGCACGCTCCGTTCGATATCAGTATACACAACGTTTCTTCTGAAAATCATTCCCTGCCGACGACGACGACGACGACGACGACACATACACTGTGTCCTCTTTAGAAGGGGTACTTCATTGTCTGGTCCCGAGGATACTTGACCTTCTCCCAAATATAAAGTATGCAGCGCTCTGTATACGTGTATACGTAGATATGTATATATACACGTATCGTGTGGAGGTCTTTTCGAAAGGAGTATGTAGTAGTAAAGGAGCGCGAGACAAAATGGGAGACGTTGTTCGGCACGTGAATTTATCTCGATATTTGCTCTTTGTAAGGCGCGCGTCGTCTGCCCTGCTGCGCGGCTGTGATGTGTTGTTTCTCTCTGTCTCTTTGTTTTTTTCGGCACCTTTGTGCGAGGAGGTATAAAGCCACGTGTGAGGGGCTCTGCAGCGCTTTTTCGATGTCTTATACTTTGTGCTGTCTCCATTTTCTTTGGAGAGTAATGTCGCGTGGCTTTTAAGTGTTTTTTTTTCTTTTTTCGAAATGTAACCCGAATTTTTTGTAAGTGTCACGAGTAATTTTTTACAAGTGAGATGGTTAATCCTTCTTAATTGAGTGAAATCGCATTACCTTATAAGCACGGAGAAATGTAAGAAGTCTAATTATATAATTTCGTTTTAATGACGTGTTCCATCTAAAATTCAAATTAAAACACACATTTCATATGAATATTAAGTAAACAGCGAGCACTCTCGTATAAAAACGTAATTTACCCTCAATTTTCACATAAATTACGCCACACACACCTAATGTATACAATTTTAAATCGTCACTCACACGACATGCACACACGTTTGTCCTTCGATAGTTATACAAAATAAAATTATAAAAGTTTATCTACCTATTTTCCAGCGAAAATTTCAACACCATCAAATTGGCGAAACCACAGAAGAGCAGCAGCAGCCGCGGCTCTTCCTGCCTTGCGCGCGCGTTATCTCGATGGCGAAGCGATATATCCCGTGTTTTATAGCCTCTCGAGAGCACCGGCTATACGAGGAAAAAACACGAACGGCTCTCTCAACTGAATTATCGCCTTTCCTTATACAATTCTTGCGAATCGGACAGTCGCATCAAGCAGCCAAACTCGCATTAGCGACTAATGCGGTATATACCCGTTATATATATATATATAACCCACTTGTGTATGTGTGTGTGTGATACCTCGACTTTAATCTCGTATGTAGGCGTAAGTCGGTGGGATAAATTGCCTCCCGAGTGTCAGGCCACGTAAATTAACGATAAAGTTGCAAACGAGCGAGCGAGCGAGCGAGTCGATTATTCGATAACCGAAAATTTTCGATTAAGCTCTCGCCGCTTCTCTCCACATACATATATATATAATCTGGTATCCCTCTCTACCTGCGGTACACTGAGCGTACAAGGCTGCAATTATCTCCATTTAGACCGAGCCTTGATCACCCGCAAGACTCGTCGGAAAAGAAAGCTCTCTCGCTTGCCATGACTCTCGTTAACCCGAGCGTAAATACACACACATCAGTCCCCCGAAGAATAATAAATCCATTGAGAGAGTCTCTCGTACACACAGAGAGAGAGAGAGAAAAAGCAAAGGATTGCCTAATGAGCACTGCGTCCCTTTTTTTTCTCTGAAAAGAGCCAAAGCGCATGGAGATAAAATTTTTAAGCGAGAGGATATTACGAGGACGCACAATAAAGCGCGCCGCGAGTCGTAAATATCGGATATATGCACATGTCATCCGGGCTCTTTATGTTTACGCGGCCGAGCTCGTCTACTACACGCCATAATCTTACGAGCCACTGCTGCTGATGCTGCTGTGCGGAGAGTTATCGGCCGAGCCGATCGATTATGGTATAAGAGCCGCACCGCGGCGTTATATGTACGCGGCTTTCGGGATGCGACGATGTTTACGATGCACTAAAGACCGAACTTTCCTCGGTTATCTGCGTAAATATCTCTCCGAGCCTCGATTTTGGGATCGAGCTAATCCCGAGCGCGGAGATATTTTCAATCTTGAGTGCATGGTTGGCAGGAAGAATGACAGATTATTTTATATATATTTTTTTTTAATTCTCTTACAGCTGAATCTATGAATTGTCGGTGAGACAAGGATGTCGAAATACTGGAAAATCTAAGTAACGAAAGTATATTAATTATTGTGTATTCAACAATAGTTACTCGTTAGTTTGCATAGCTGAGTTTCTTTTTTCAGAAAAAATCCTAATTAACTTTTACAGCGAGTTGTACGTGAACACGCTTCATTAAAGACATGTAGAACCATCTCCGCCAGCAAAAATTACACGAGGGACCCATTTTTTAAAGCCAGCTTTCAATTTTTAGAGAACACGTCGTACTCGACAAAATGGTCATTTTCAAAAAACGTTATCGAGGTCACAGAGGAATGATGAAAAAAATATCGAATATACATTCAACAGCTTAGCAAATACAGTGTAACAAATGAAAACGCCTCGCAGCAAAATAATCAAACGTCTCGTCAGTATAGCGCACTAGAATCATCACCGCTCGCGCTTCTAAGAAAAAGGAGTTACGAAATCGCTTACATCGGCGGCCGGATCCGGCAAATCGCGAGGTATATAACGTGAAAAATAAGGAAGTACGCGCTGCTTATATGTCAGTATTTTTTCACCTTGACCCTCGTATATACAACGCGCTCGTTATTAATAATGAAAAAAAAACCGCGATAATATAGCGAAGGGGTTGACTAGCCTGCGGAAGAGAGAGAGAGAGAGAGAGAGAGAGAGAGAGAGAGACAAAGAAGCAAGTCGCACGCTCCATTTTTTCCATTGCCTCCTGCCAGCTGTGTCCACGTGCAGCTCTTTCTTTCAATCTCGAAAAAAAAATCAATTTTACCCCGCTACAGTAGGCTCTTGTGCAACTCCCGTATATCTCGTGTGTGTGTGTATATGCACTTCCATGTCAAGTGGTCTAGTTGAAGGTAATAAGTGTATGAAGCGCTGAATTGTCGATAATACTGGCTTCTTCTTCTTCTTCTTCTTGGACTGGCTCATTATTATTATTATTGTTATTATCATGTGCTTTTTCTTTGTTTTACTACGACGGAAGTGGAACATTAATGGCTGCATAATCGCGACATTGCATAATTATAATTCTCTCGTAATTAAGGCATTCCTAAATATCTCGGGGACTATTCAGAAGAAAAACAATGTCTCACACTTGACAGTGCAGTTTAAAAAGGAACCCATTATTTCGCGTAATTCCGGCTGGATTCTAATTGACGATTATATACGTAACCACCACCGGCTCGAGTCGTTAGTCTTTTCTCTCTCCCTCTCTCTCTTTTCAAGCTGAGTGACTTGCGCATATTTGCACGTTCGTTTTTATTATTTCTTTTTTCTCTAATTCTGTTTTCATCAAAGCGTCGAGGTTTGTAAATATCGTTTGATGAATAGTCCTATATATATATATATATACTCGATGAGTTATTCAATTTTAATAATTCAATCGCAGTAGACATCGTTCGTGCGCACCACATTCGGTTGACTTATTCGAACAGACCGTTTTTTTTTCAGAAACGCGAGAGGAAAAAGGACTTTAATAAAGCCTCTGCTACTGGATCATTCGGTCCCTTTCATTCTTCGAAGCGAAAGCCTCATAGTAATCCGGTCTTAGTCGATTTGTCGGCCGGATATCCGAAAAAAACGTTAGCGGAACGGATATTTTCGCCACCGATGGATAATCGAGAAAAAGCCGCACCGATAGGTGTTATCTGGCAGATTTAAAAGCTTCGCAAAAACTCTCTTTTATTTTCAACCATTGAACAAAAATATTTCGCGAGTTAAGCACAGAAAACAAAAAATTCAATTATACGAGTACAACCAAACAATAAGTCAATTTGCGTACAGAATTCCAGCAACGATTATTCCCGCAAATTTTTTCACCATCCAAAAAAAAAACCAACAAGCAAAGCCCGTTACATGCGCATGTTTGCATAAACTCCGACTATCTCCAGCTCGATCGCTCGTCAGAGATTTTTCCACGACTCTTAGGAATTTCGCCTCTCCATTGTTACCCATCGCGCAAGGGATTCTCACGACGTTGACGAATAGCTTTCGATCCCCCCCGTTATAGGTAAATACAAAAAAAAAAAAAAAAAAAACTCACCTCATAAACTAGCAAGTGATCCAGAACTCCATACCGTATCGAAAAAGTCGACTCGCTATCACAGAGCACAGATCGGCCATCACCGCGGCTGGAAAACACACGCGGAGAGAACAGCAGCACCCCCGCGCGCGCGCGTGCGATTATTTATGCGCGCGTGCACACGCTATCCGCCTCCGCCGCTTCTACTGACCGACTGGCACTTTTGCAGCTCTCACCGCGCGACTGCATACTAGCTAGCTCTCGCGCACGAGCCTCCGCGCAGCAAAACAATGAGATCCTAATCCGCGCCCATTCGTCATACGGCTATTTAGTCTCGGCTCTCTCGCTTGAGTTGTTTAGCTACTGTACGCCGGAAAAAGGATTTTTTTCTTGTATATACTTTTTGTGTAGTGTCGTTTATCGATTTTTGAGAGAGAGAGAGAAAAAAAGAATCGCGGCGTGCGTAATATACGCGCTATATATAAGAGGCGCAAATGACGGATTGATGTGCGGGCGTAATTAGTCGCGAGAGGCGTAATCGCTCGGATCGTTAAACTAATCGAGAGAAGGACTATACTCGAAGAGATTGACGCGGAATTATTCAAATTATACTACGACGATGAGGTTGACGCTTCTCAGAGCTTTTTTCTTTCGCATAGAAGCGGCATAGCGCAATTATTATGCAGCGCGTAGTGCGAGGTATGCAGAGAGGATGATAATGGATTCGCCACCGGAAAAGCGGCGCGATGGAATTTTACCGCTGTTTTCGCGCGATAATTATCTCCTACCGTGTTAATGATCGTTATTATTACGTGTGTCGTCGTTACATACTACTATACTCTACAACGAAGAGCGACGACGTGCGAATCAGCTTTATAGGATATATCTGCGACGAGTCCGATATAATGCGATAGGCAAACAATGGAGATTACGCGTTTAATTGTTATATATACATATATGTATACTCTTCAGGCTGCGTTTACGATGATGATAATAATAATAATACGGAGGGTAGTCGATTTACGCCGTAAATGCACGTTTACACGAGAGCGTAATTGGAGCCGTTATAGACCGCCGGATTCCATAAGTGCAACGACTCAGCGCGCGCGGGGCAAGTGCTAAGACTGAAAATTGCCAAACTCGGCGCAGACACGCGAAGGTGTAGCTTATATTATTACACGTGGGTTTAAATAAGAAAAAAACGTCGATCTCGCGGAATGACTATCGCGAAAAAAATCGTATCAAAGCAAGAGAGAGAGTGCTGCACAAAGCGAAAGAAGAAAAAAATGAACCGAGAGTTCCACTGTGGCTGATCGCGGATAGAATCGACTACAAAGGATCATTTACGAAGAGTCTTGCCGAGAGATTCATCTCTCGCGACGACTAGCGAACGCCGTGTCAAACTGCGGAGGAGGAGAAAAAAAGGGAGACAAGTGCGCCGGCAGTAATGAAATGTTCTTTATACTTTATACAGAGATAGAGAGAGAGACATTCGAGCGATTAAATTTGTTGAAAAAACGACGATTCGAATTTGGGTAATCAGGACAGGGATATAATATACGGAAATTAACAATTTCCGCGACGGTTATTTTTATATAATAAAACAGGGATGATGATGAGCGGAGAGCTCTGGCGCGCATACGTCAATCAAGGAAATTTATTGTGCAAACTTTTAATTCGACCGGAATAACGCGCGGCGATGGACACGTTTATTTACACGCGTCAGAGAGAGAGTCTACGTATAGTACCAAGAATTGAAATAAAACCATAAATCCATGTTTACACTTTCGCGCACAGTATACATAGCTACTGCGCGAGCTTTCGCAGTTTTTTCCCTCCGAATTAAAAAAGAAAGGAAGAAAAAAATAAAAGAGGGGCAAAAAAAAATCACAATAACAGCAGCAGAACAAGGCCTTTGATAGTATTATCAAAAATAGCGGGGGTCGAAATCTCGCTGGAAGCATTTCAAGCGAGAAGATAGAGGGAGAGCAGCCCTGAAAAAGCAACAACCACGTAGTATAGCTCTTTTACTGCGGAAATCGAAACAGTGCTCAAACTCTACACTACTCTCTCTCTCTCTCTCTCTCTCTCTCTCTCGTTGTGTACGCGCGCATGCGGTACATCCGATGTGAAAATCGCTCGCGAATGCATATCAGAGGGAGAGAGAGAGAGAGAGAGCGGACATCATATACGTGGAAATTGTTCTTGCCATTGTCTGGCCTCCACTCTCTCTCTCTCTCTCTCGTGTGCGTATGCATGAATATCGATGATGCAGATTATAATGCACGAGAGCATATGTGTGTATTTTTACCTACTCTAAAGCTCAACTCTCTCTTTTTTCCAGCGCATTAGAGTTCATAAAAATTCATTCGATTATTCGCACGCGGCAGCGGCAAAAAGTCGTCCGGCACACGGGCCAAAAACAAAAGGCCAACGTCGTCGCGGACGAGCTAGAAGCTCCTTCATTGAAATTCAAGTGAAAATCTGTGCCGATTGGTATCTATCTAGATTCCTCGACTCTTGCTGGAGGCGGTGTGGAGGAGAGGCTCTTTGCGCGACGTTTCTCTGTGATAAAGAGGCGAGAGCGCGAGCAGCTGCATGGAAGTCTATCTCGCTTTAATCACCAGCCGCGCGCAACCTTGATGCCTTGTAATGGCCCGCTCTGTCGTATTATATATAGCTACGACACCTCGTGTGCAAAGTATCGCGCGAAGTGAAATTCTTGAAAGAGAGAGAGAGAGAGAAGAAATTGACGCTGGATGAAGTTTGATGCGATTTGCCAAACTGCAGCGTATTATATCGTGCAACGGTATCAGAGCAGATTTAATCGCAGGAAAATCACTTTGATCTTTAAAATATTAGCCGTTCCTTACAGAGGATGTTCTGTTATATAGGTATATATACCCCCCGCACGTCTGCAGGCAAGCCGACACTTTGGAGAATAAATACGGGTCACATAAAAGAGGCGAACGTCGCCCGGAGAGAGAGACTGATTCGCTCGCTCTTATGGGTGACGGTGAGCAAGCTTTCTTAAAGCTTGACCGCTCTTTTAATCAAGTCACCTGTGATAATACGAGCGAGTAATTTTTGCTGTTTAATCTCTTATATCGGGCTTTGGCTTGACTTTTCTAATGCTCTTATGTCGTCATTATTATTATTATTATTGGATGGCTATGTGATAAGATAAATTTTTTGCTGCACTTCGATGTGCGTCTTCTTTTTGCTGAAAATACTTTTTTTTCAATATTGGAAATATTTTTATTATATAGAGAGAGAGAGAGATAAAAATAAAACGACACTGACATTTTTTCAAAATTCAACTACCAATACAGAGTTAAACTTGTAATATTTGACACTGAGTCATAAAAATAGACGTGAGAATATACGTAAAGCGACATAACTTTTATATAAATAACAAACGACATAGTATATTTATAAACTCTTGATATACGCATTAATTAGAAATTCCTAGTAACGTTCAACGTCAAAGAACGATTTCAAAGAAATTCATTCTTCACTGATAAATAGCTCCATCGTTCCATTATGAGTAAATAGTTTGTTTATTAATAAACTCTCAACGGTTTGAATGTAGGAGTACAGCGGAATGAGGCCGTGTTACTGCACTGAAGTCGTTAGCATGTTTTATTAATAATAAAGTTTTATAATTTATTTGCACATGATATTGTTTAATATATACACGTCTTTTAATCCTTTCAAATACCACTTCTCACATTCAAACTCAGCTTATTTTGGGAAAAATTAAAATATATTTGAGTTGGCTTATTTAAATGAAGGCTGACAAATGTTCAAAACTCAATATGAAGTTCACATATTGCGCTTTCAAAGTCAAAATCTCGTCATTATATTCCTTTTACGCTTTCGACGACAAGTTTATCCATACAAAATTCGTGCTTCAAAGGCATATATCAATGCAGAAACATGCAAAAAAATTAATATCCAGTAGAATACAGATATAATCGTATATATTATAAATATAAAAGACGCTAATTGGCAGAAATTAAAAAAAAATCTACTCGACCAACTCACCTGAATGATCAATCATAAAAATCCCACCTCTGATAAGTAAAGAATAATTATGGTTATTTTTTTTCGAAAAAAAAACATCGTAGTAGCTGTGAAAGAACGAGCTCAAAGTTGAAAAAAGATTTACAAGAAGCTTGTGTGAATAGATATATTGTAGAGAATTACAATGGTATAAAGAGAATTATAATTGTGTGAGACTAAAGAGAGAAAAGGCAGGCAATGCTAAAGAGAGATCAAATTTAAAAAAATGAAAAAGTGAATAATAGAAGATCAAGATAAATGCGATTAAGTATAATAAGGAAGAAAAAAATTTAATGAATCAAGAAAAAAAAGAAAATTTGAAATGTACCCTACTGCTTAGTCCGCGATGATGATTGGGCCGGATACCGCGTGTGTTATAACGTCCAACCCCTAACAACAACACAACAACAATAGAATCAGTTTTTCATTCAACAGCAGAATAGATATAGATCTATGAAAAAATTTAACTCTCCATAGACTTTCAACAGCTTTTAGTATAATACACATATGTTATCGTTATGATTCGTTGACCAATAATTATTATGGTTTGCAATAAAATATACATCGTTTTGATTGACGATGAAACGTGTACGATGACGAAAATTATACATAAACCGATTAATATCGAAGAGCAGGTATTATTGCACACCTATATAATTCTATTTTACAGCATACAATAACACTCATTACTTGCACCATCAATACTAAAAGGGTTAATTCGTACTAAACTATAACACAGAAACACCTTTTCTCTACTTATCTACACTCGAGACTTCTATCGGCATTTAATTCGAGTTCCAACGTTACATTGAACGTTTTTTATTTCTCTTCAAGGGCCCTCGATTTCCAATTAAATCAAACCTATTAAAGCTCCAAAAAGATAGCTTGAAACTCAAAAAGCTTCAATGAAGCTCACGCAAAAAAAAGAGCACATAGTATAACGCTTTCGGATATATTCATATTTGGCGAAGCCAGTGCGCCAAATCAAAGCGTGGAGTAGTACCCAAACACATGCCAGCATCAGCAGCAGTAGCAGCAGCAGCATCAGCGACTGCGGGCAGGTGTATAGGAAGCACAGAGACCGCCAGTATATAATATGTAGGTTAAAACTCTCTCGCTCTCTGTCTCTGCATCCCTCTCTCTCTCACACATACAGAGAGCCATCGGTTCAAGAGTCCTCGAGGAGGCTGCGAGCTGGCAGAGCAGGTCTCGCTTGGCTGTGTGCATCAGTCGCGTGCAGTGTGCAACGTATACACACCTGGCTGCTAAAAAGGAGAGAAAGAAGAAGCATAGATGGCTGCGATATGAGCGTCGTCGTCGCCTCCTTCCTTCCTTCCTCCGCTGTTGCTGCTGCTGCTGCAGCTGCTCTGTAGGCTCTTCAAAGGGGCGGCCACTCGACTCGAAAAAAACGTTCGCCCGGCCTGTTTACAATGGCAGGAGCAAGCGAGAGAGAGAGAGATCTAGGTCGTCGTCGATTTTAATCGGCTTCAGGGCCGCGACCATTCAGCGAATTCTTAAATCCGTGCCTGAAGGCGTGCTGCGTCCGTTCTCCACCTCCTCCTCCTCCTCCTCTGCTTCTTCAAGGGCTAGACTACTACAACTAGCAGAGCACTAGAGGTGAGAACGCATGCGCGAGCTTTCGCCTGCGATGCCACGCGCGGAAAGGGAAGTAGTAGTGCTCGAAATCGCCGATCTTTTCAACCATCCGCGGCTTTGAGACACATACACACAAGACTTTTGCTCTCCTCCTTTCTCTCTCTCTGTCTCTCTGATGTGCGTTGCTGAGATGCAGTGTGCTGCAGTCGGTCTATTTTTGTAAGCGAGAAGAGCCGCGCGCAGAGATAAACCAAAGACTCATAACGGAAAGCGCGAGAGAAGAGATACAATATGGGTCAGTTATCGATTGTTGTCCGCTCGATTTTCTAAGGCCTAGTTATATAGAATGCCGCACGCTCGCTTATATATACACACACGCGCGCGCGCGCGCCTAGATCTAGTTTGAGAAAGAGCAGAGGAACGCTCTATCTCGCTATCTTAAAGATACGTCTATCAGCGATGCTACCTGTGTGTATTCATAGCACGCCGTCTTCGTGTGTGTGGACTGAATCCTTGCAGCAGTGTATTCGAGGCTCATTAAACGAACAACTCGCCGCTATCTCTCTCTCTCTCTCTCGAGTGTGCTCGTGAGACTCGAATTTTCAAAATGCAATATTCCAGAAAGCTCTTTCGAGAGATATATAATAATATATTCCACTCGCATAAGAGAGAAGAGGAAGACAAGTCCTTTTACGGGGACGAGCTGCTGCCGAAAACTAATTTCTTTTGCAATCGGGTCGTTGCCCTCACAGGTTCTTCTTCGTGTAACTATACGGCGACGACAACGACGCACCATTTATCTTCGTCCTCTCGCGCCTTGAAAACTCATCTCTCCACTCTCTCTCTCTCTCTCCGCCTGGACTGTATTTTTATCCGCACACCCTACTCCCTTTTTTTTCCCTCTCTCTTTTTTTTGCTCCTCCTCTTGTGTTTTCTTTTTGCCGGCTTTGCTCTCTGGGTATTTAATTCCACCTGCCTCCGGGCCTATGGCTTCAATCAAAATGAGTAATTATATCGCAGAGTCACTTTTGATAGCGATACACTCTCGATATTTTCTTCCTTCTTCTTATTTTCAGCGACGAAATGATGGGTAGGCAGTAAAAAAAATCTTCCGTTATTGTGCCATTTCTTGAGGCCCGCAGCAGCAACTTTTTCAATAGAGAGCGTATCTTTATAAAAATTTCACATTACTCTCTCTCTCACTCTCTGGCTGTAGGTGAATCATTGCGCGGCAAGGCTTTTGAAAGGTTTTTATTGAGCAGCTCACAATTCGCCTTCCGAGGGTGCGAAACATTTCAATTGCGAGAGCCGTAAAGGATCAATAAAACTTTTATAAAAAAGGATATATATATAAATAAGGGAAAAATCTGAATAGCTTTGAGCGTCAGCTGCGATTTAATGTTATATATATTCCACGATCGATACACATCACGTCTTAAAAGAAAATAAAACGACACATAAACAAGGAAGCATTAGAAAAAATGCACATCTTA
Source organism: Cecidostiba fungosa (assembly GCA_900474305.1). NCBI lineage: Eukaryota > Metazoa > Arthropoda > Insecta > Hymenoptera > Pteromalidae > Cecidostiba > Cecidostiba fungosa. The sequence continues at coordinate 23,116 of UCOJ01001240.1, read as the reverse complement.
ATTAGAGGCAGCACAGATTTTTCTTTCCAGAAAATATACTTTCTGTTTTATTACTGCAAGGCTTCCTCCTTGAGGCAATAGCAGCAGCAGCAGCAGCATCAGTAGCAAAAAGTCAAGACAAAGGCATCGCGATATAAACAGTCATCTTTTGACAGGTACAATCGTTCATAAAAGCGAAAAAAAAGCAAAAAGGGAGCATCACCGGCGCCGTTATAAAGTGCTGCTTTAGCATCATCGGCCTAGTATTGTTCTCGGCTTTTTTTTTCTCTGTTTATTCCTCGACTCGCATATACTCCGGATAGCTATACACAATGGAAAATATTTACGAAAGCCGAATTGTTCCTCTTTATCCCTCTCTCTCTCGTGCTCACAGAATATTAATACGTCTCTCGGAATATAATAATTAGTCCCATCGTCGCGAAAGCTCAACAAGTATAAATACGAGCGCGCATACGATAATTCAGTAGGAAAAAAAGCAACAACCGCACAGCTCTTATCCGACTCTGTCTTATTCATTGAAACTTCTTCTGTATATAAGCTCTGTCGCACTCTTCTGTCGAATGAAAGACGCTCGTTTCGCTTTTCCCCCGAGCGACGCTTGCGCTTTTCTGCAGCCACGCGCGACTCTTTGTTCGCAAAAGCGCGCAGTGTTTTCTTCAAGACCGCTTCTCTCTCTCTCTCTCTCTCTGATGCTTTAAAATTTTTCAAGAAAGCTCGCGCTTTGTATCGCAGCCTTACACGTTCCTACTTCTTCTCTTTCCCTTGAGGGTAATTTATCGGAAACGACGTTATTTCGAGGACTCCGAGCGCGAGTAATGCATTGTTAACGTCTTGGCTCGAGTTTCGAACGCGTGCAGTTATGTATTGAAAAGAGTCGTCGTCCTTTGATATAATATTTTACGAGGGGAGGAAGAAAAATTAACGGCACGAGGCGATATCGAGAGAAAGAAGAAGCCACAGGTGCAAGACTGAAGATGGAAAAATTTTTTTTTTCCTAAAAGCATCTTTTTCCACTCCGAATAATCCTCTTGCATGTAGCAGAGTAAACTTCCGGTAAATAGGAGCCCTCTAAAGCTTGCTTTTCATTTCGCATTTTCGTCGCCGTGACTGCTGCTGCTGCTGCTGTTATACTAACGTCTGAGCGGCTGTAGCTGCAATAAAGGATTTCGCCTATTGCTATACTACTGCAGCCTAGGAATCGTTATTGCAGCCAGCTAGAACTGACGCTGGCATTTATTGAGTGTGTCTCTCTCTCTCGGAGCTACTACTGCTCCCCAGCCGAGAAATTGATATGCTGAATTTCTGCTTTCTGTGTGTGATGCGGAGGAATGAAATTTAAGCCAATTAATATAATTAAGTTCGATATTTTAATAATTGCACTCGATCAAGTTTCCGCGAACTAATTAATTCTGTAATAACCGCAGACATCACAGCTCGTTTTCAACTGGGCGAGCGCAGTATTAGTCTTTTGTCGATAACTTACAACTCAATTAAAGTTATGAATTGCGAAAGATCGTTCGTCTTCGTATATAGAATCAATCTGTTATAACTTGCAATAAAAATCGTTAAATAGCCCGTTAAGTCTCCACAGCATCGGAATAAAAACATCCATCCGTAGAAGCATCCCGTGTAGAAGTATAATACTGATCTCGTAAGAAGCTCTCTTCAGTATATCACTAAATGATCTGGAAAATTGAAATTCTCGGGACTCTCTTGTAATACAACACATCTCATCCCCTAACCTGCTTTCCTACGCACACGCTTGAATTGCGATCTTGTGTCTGTGTGCGTGTATCTGTGTGTAGTCCGACTCGACGATTCTGTCCCTATTACATATCTTATATAGGTATACGATCTAGTCCGCTGAAACTGTTATATGTTGACCGAGGAAATGGAGAATATAGTGGAATTGGAAGAACCACAATCATTTGATGGTTCTTAGCTGATGAAACAGTCCCTGGTTCGAGCAATTTAATTACATAGTTCTCTTGTATTAAAGGTCTAACTATACTGCTTTCGTAATACATTTTACGTGTAATAGCAGCTGATCAGTGAAAAAGGAATGATTTTTTTGCTATTGGACATTATCAAAGGAAAAACTTGTACGTCTAATGATAGATAAACCAAATACTTATCTAACAACGTTGTAAAATACCCAATTACATCTAGCAAGCGCATCAGCATGAGAACAGCATAAAATATCGCGCTCCCAAATGCCCACAGCAGAAGCCTACAACGGATCACGTATACATGCATCAGCGCAACGCGGCTCTCATAACAATGGCCCGAGAGCCGCTGGCGCGCGGGGACGTCTCATTTGTCGACTGATCCTCTCTCATGTATGTCCTTCCAGCTGACAGTAGTTTTCCAGGATATTGAGAAACTTGCCGCATTTGTCTGCCTCCTCACTCTCTCTCTCTCTCTCGCGTCGTCCACCGCCGCGCGTTGTTCGCGAGTTTGCGGATTTGCGCCGGACAATTTGCCTCATCTCCCCCTCCTCCACCCCCGTCCCTATCCCACCCCCACGACGACTGTATGTGCAGATGTGTTTGCGCGAGTATCCAATTAGTCGATTGAAAGGGGACAACGAGCTGTGAGATTTATTGCGCGAGAGAGAGAGAGAGAGCGCCCGGCACTTTAATTTTCGGAGAGTTTAGGAAAATGGCAAGAGTTATACGATCGAGCTTACTGCCGAAGGGCTTTAATTTGTTTGCTCACACTGATGCAGATCTGCAGGAGAGAGAGAGAGAAAAAAAACGCTCGATGAATATAAACAAGAAGGAGGAGGTGTAATTGAAGGATTGGGTATAATAAATTTGTGTCGTATGTGCGGGTGTATGTGCGTTTCCGGCGAGCTTTCTGCTTTCTGATGACTAATCACACGCACGCTCGCGTGACGTCGTTGCCATGACACAGCAGCTGTTAGCCGCGACGCTCAATGAAAAATAGAGAACTGAAGCGGGGGACGATTTAATAAAATGTGGCCCAGCTATAGCTCGTCGAGTGTGACTCTGAGGTGATATCTTTCTTTTCGAGGGAAGAATGACTGTGTCTTGTGTTTTCTTATATATACGTGAAGATTGATTGTTTTGTGTCGACGTTCTCATATGTGCACGTAATATAACGTGATATATACAGTGACTGAAGTAACTAGAGTATACAAGACATTTTCTCTCAATTTCATCTCTGCTGCTAATGAATTGAGTATGGAATTCCTAGTCAACATTTTACGACGTCTCTATAAAAACCAAGATTTTCCTGAATTATGACGCGCCCCTATACACCCTAATTTAAAATCAGAAGGAAAAAACAAAACAGAGAGACCAAGATAAGATCTCAAGATCGGAAAACAACCGAAATATCACAGCCCACAGCGCTATAATTCAATTCCAAGGAGGCTCGACCCCTCCCTGTGCGCATTAACTGGCGCATTTACACGTGAGCCTATTGCATAATTACTCCTCGCTGCAGCAGCACAGCACAGCTTGTGCCCAAATCGAGTTTGCGCTGATTACTCGACGCTTTAAAATCTAATAATTGTCAAGCACCTCCGACTTATATGTTATTGTCATGTCCTCAAGCCTCTATGAACATTAGCCACTGATTTCGATCCGCATTGCAGCTGCAGCAGTTTTGTAATTATGCAATCGCTCGAGAGAAGACTATATAAATACTCTTCTCAAAAAGAAAAAAGAAAAAGGGCAAATCTCATTCGCTGCACACTCGAGCTCTAAGCAGGGCAAAAAAAAAAGCGCGCCTAAAGCATCGTCTGTATATACAAGAGCCCCTGAAACTGGAGGGAAAGAAGTAGGGGCTGCTGAGATAGGTATACGCGCGCAATTTCGAGTCTCACGACACGACGACACTTCTCGAGCGCGACGCGTGAAGCTTCTCCGCCACGGCGACCGCTTAACTTTGAGTGTTTCCACAAAGCTACTCGTGAGCCGCTACTGCTTTTTTTTTCCTCTGCTTTTCCACTTCTCTTTACCAATTACCGTAGAGCTCGGCTATATGCCACTCGCTGCTGCTGCTGCTTTCTCTGCGTTTAGACAAGCTCGCGTGTGCCCGGGCTAATAGAAATTATATACGTCACTCCTTCAGAATATATACTCGCGCTTTCTTAGCTGAACTAATGCACTCTTTTTCGCGAGTGTTTGTAGTTTTTTTTATAGCCACGAAATTATTTTTCTTATCCTTTTTGTATATACGTATATAAAACGATATATTAATAAATCGGTATTTTGAACCGTCTTTGCTTTATTCGACCCTATATCAAGCCAAACAGCCGTAAACTTTCTTTATTCGCCGAGCCGAGAGAGAGAAAGTCGAGGAAAACAAGCAAGAGAGCCAATGCCCATAAATTGCCTCTGCGAGAGACGAGGCTCTGCTGCATTTTCCGGTCGTGCTGCCTCCTATAGCCTAGCCACATTCCTCGTCCATTGACCCTTGAGAAATCACTCCTGGCTTGTCTACGTGTCTCCCGCATTCACGATTTTCAAGCTTTTATGTCGTTTGTATACGTGTTTGCGTGTTTTTATAATATTCTTTTTTTTTCAAGAATCAATCTTTACTGTATAATATTCTAAATACGATCAATCAATCTTTCTCGTCCACGTGACTCAAATCGACAGGAACGAAATACAGATGCTTGATGAAAAATGACCAATGAACACCTGCGCTTAGAGTGTATCCATGACACCGCAGAAAAATATATACAAGTCATTAGGTTTGCAGAGTTTTCCAAATCGTATAGAGAAAAAAAAAGAAGAATATAACTGCAACAAATAATCAAAATAGACATTTGACAATCCCGGAACGAGGGCGTAGAGTTGCACGAAAGCTGGCACCAGCCCTGGAGAGTCTAAAAGTAGCTGCCAAAAGTAGGCGTAAGCCTATACCACAACACCGCATCGGAAAATCAATAATATTTGTTTATTTAATTAAAGCCCGAAAATTCGCGTCCCACATTTCGAATTAGAAGAAGAAAAAAAACTCCAGCGACGAAACCGCCGGAGAAAGGCTGCTGTGAGCCCAGCAATCGACCTGCAAAGCATAAGAGAAAAAAAAGTGCGACCAGAGACACGCCGTGCTTTATCTGCTTAATCGAATCCGTTGAAATCATGATTTGGCGAAACCTGTGCCCTAGAAGACTGCATACTGATTTTCGTTTAAACAACTCTATTCTCGACGACTACTTACTCGACGTTATAAATTATGTAACCACTCTGCGATGCTGATTTATCGCGAATGATTCAGAATTTTAACGACAAGCGGGAAGATATGCAATAGATGTGAAAGTTTTCCCTGATGAGCTCTTATATAATGCCGGAGAATTGATATCCAATGACTTACGCAACGACGAGAATATTTCATAAAGTTCGACAATCTTGAGTATACACACATAGTTTTTGTTTTCGTCGTATTTTTCTATCTCTCTCGAGCGATATATTGAAAATTATGTAGATGAAATGGAAACGATATTGAGATCACGTAATCGTTGAGATTTTGATTGAAAAAGAAGAAGAAGAAGAAGAATAAATCGTCTATACGTACGCATATTTTTTTTTTGTCTACAGCCGAGCGAGCGCAGATGCAAAGAAAGGAAATTTTCTAGCGCTCTGAATACCGCAAAATAAATGTAGAGAAAACATTTCGAGATATGAGTTGGCCTACAAAATTTGAATGTACCAGTAGTAGGTTTCTTTCAAAATTTTTCGTCAATGCGAGTCAACGCGACAAAAAAAAAATTTACACTCGAAATCGCGAACGTATATATAATACGAATAGCTAAACAATGACGTTTCTTTCTATAACAATAGCATTATAAACCGCAGGCTAATGAAACCCCCCTCGGCAAAATTTCACAGTAGTACAGGTAAGTATCATCTCAGCCTTGGCGAACGAAAAGAAGAAGAAGAAGAAGAAGTAATACACACACGTGCCATCTCGCCGAATTATGCATAATATGACCAGCTCGGAGAAAATAAAAGCTTCCGGCGACAAAAGCTCCGAACAAAAAGATCGAAGAAGAACAATCGCAGTTTAAGGATGCTACACGACGACGGCAGCGTTCGGTATATATCTGATTGATTTTGACGAAACAAAAAGATGGAAAAGCGGGGCGTCGCGTATCACACAAAAGCCGCTCGAGTAGAGTAGTGAGTACGAGAAAAAAAAAACGAAAAAAAAAAAAAAAATGGTGCCCGGGGCCCGCGCGACCCTGAGACCCTCTGCTGCTCATCTTCGACCTTTCGCCGCCGCTCGATTGTTCTCCGCTTTTTCTATGTGTCGGGGATCTATATCTATCTCGCGCCACGGCTTTGTTCGTTAAGGGCGTGCACAGCAGTGCATTCAAAGCTTTTCTGATGTTCCTCGATATTGTTGGATGATAGAGCACAGAAGCTGCTGCTGCTGCTGCAGAAGAAGAAGAAAAAAAATGTATATAATATAAAACGCGTCGTGCTCCGTGAGAAATCATCGGAGAAAAAATAAAATTGAGAGAAAAAGAAGGTCCCGAGGGCCCAGTGAGAGAAAGAACGCTAGCCGCATGAGAAACGTAGTTAAAGATTCGTTCGAGAGCTGGGGTGGAAGTTGGCGGCGCCCAAAGCTACGAAATAATCGACCTGAAAACTTTGCGGCATGATCGAAAAGAGCAGGAGGTGGAGGAGGAGGAGGAGGCTCGAGCTCTCGCTCTTCCATTGACCTGATTTCGCCGCGCGAGTTCGGCACAAGGGCAAGCCCGAGATTCCAGTCCTTAGATATTTCTGTGTGCGAGTAGTCTCTCTCTCTCTCTCACTCACTCTCTGTGTACCGGCTGCTACTGCTGCTGTACCAATGTTTTTTCGAAGGGGCCTTCACTCGCCCCCCTCCGAGTAACGAACATTCAAAATCAAGCCAATTTCATTTTTCCAACAGACCGAGGCGAGAGACACGTGCTTGCGATATAAAATTGATTGTAGAAAATAAAACTTTTGTATATCCGGCACAAGATTATTCCTCTGGTGTATAATACGTATAATTACATCCCTCTTTTTCCTCCAACTGCATTTCCATTTCAATAAACTCAGCGGGAAGCCAAAAAAAAAACCAACACGCGATATCAGCACCGCACGAGGTAAAACCCGTGAATTAAACGCGCTATTACATGCATTTCAAGCGCAGAGCTTCCAGTTGCAGCCGACACTCGCCCGGTCTTTGTCAAAAAATGCGCGGCGCACGTACACGGGTGCAAAGAAAAAAAAATAAAAATAAAAACAGCTGCAGTGCGCGCATGAATGAGAACTAACTGCCGGTTGACTGAAAAAAAAGTAGTTGCTTTTGATAAAGGCCGGCGCGCGATTTATCGTGTCGCCGGACGACGATAAAACGTGAAAAGTGCTGCGCGAGAGCCGCATGAAGCGTAAAAAGTTAACGAGGGAAAAACTCGGGCAAAAGACTCTCTGAATTATATATTGAAATATATAATGCTACCTGACCAAATTTGCATCCGTTATATAATACTATTCCGAATTTAAATCGCCGACAATGTATTATCGAGTTTTTTTTTTTTTTTTTTTTAAAGCTACGCAGTGAACCGTCGCGATGCCGCATTCTTCCGAAAGAGCTTTGTTGGATAAATCCTCAACGCAAAAAGTTTGCCGAACAAAGCCGCGCGCGTTGTTATACAAACTTGCTGTGCTATACAATAATTCGCTCGCTAACATAACCGCAAGTGAGTGCGCGGCGCCTATACAAAGAGCTTAGCGGAGAGTTGAAAAATGTGGGGTGTTTGCACTATAGCCGAGAGCAACAACTAGTTTTTGGCCGCATACCGTTGGCGATTCTATCAAGTATGTGCAATAAAATAAACTGATACATATACATACATACTCGGAATCGATTGAGAGCGTTAAAAAACAACAAAAAAAAAGTTCGCTGTTCGTAAAGAAAAAGAGATTCTTTCTTGAAGAGGGGAAAAGCAAGTGCCAAAAAAGAAGAAGAAGAAGAAGAAGTTGGTAAGACATTCGTCGCGCGATGTAAAAGATCCATCAGTCTATCCGCTCGCTCTCTCTCTTTCGGCCAGCAGAGCGTAAACTTTCCTCTCCTTACACTTTTATCTTTCACTCTTGTACATAGCCGTGTATATTCCGCTTTATCTCGCCTCTTCGTGCGACGAGCCAGCAGCAGCAGCAGCTCCGAGGGACAACCGGAAAAGCCCTTACGGACTGCGGGGGGCAGAGTCGTAAAGAGGAGGTTATACGTGCACGTTGTGTATATAGACCATAGTCGAGAAAGCAGAGAGAGAAAAGGAAAGACTAGAACTACGTTTGTGACGGTGCATCGGGGGGGAATGGACGAATTATGTATTTATTATTTTTCTAATTTTAGAAACATTCCTTATTTCAATTGTCGTTTACATATGGCAAGCTTAGATTTAATTAATTCGAACGTTATAACGATATACCTATATAACGAGCGACATTTTAATGAAAAACATTAGCCGGGAGTCAAGCGAGCGTAATAAACTAAAAAATAAATATAACGCAAAAAAACACGCACACACACAGAGTTTCTCCTTTAGTTTTTCGCTTTGAAGAGCGCTCGTGAACCCCGGCATGGACCAAATTAAAAGTGTAAAACCACATCGAAGTAGGACACGTCAAAAGTCTCTTTCTCTCCCTTTTTTTTTTAATTACAGCAAAAACTCGCTTAAGGACGCGTTGGTGCCCAGTGATCAAAGACAAAAGTTCGAAGAAAAGACCAAGTTTGTAATCGGCGCAGCTAAAAATCTGCCGGATGTCGTTTTAGCTGGCGACCTGCGCGATCGACCGTATTATAATATTACGCGAGTGACAGCACAATTGTTCGTTGTATATATATATAAGGAAAAGAAACGTGCGGCGTTACAAATTAATTTCTGCGAATGTAATTGATCGTCAAAGCCACGCACGCCATCGATTATGGCAATTAGCTCATATGGCATGGAATTCGAGCTCCAAATCTGGTTTTTCAATTAGCGCCGGTATACGTAGCCGGCTCCTTCTCATTTTCGATATTAATTGCGAAGGAACACGCAATTATGTGCGAGCACGGATTCGCTATGTATACCTTATAAGGCTCATCGTCAAAAATGCCTTTCACGTATATACATAATGTAAGCGAATCACAGTGTGTCCTGTGTGTAGCGAATTTATCGATTTATCCGGAATATAAGACAAGCGTTTTATTGCTTTCGTATATACGTATATAACTGCGGGCCAGCCAGCGTTGTGCATATAGTTGAAAAATGCAACTATTTCGTATGGATTTCTGGGCGAGCAAATTTAGACCGCGCGTATACAGAAGGCCTAGAAGCTTCAACTGCGGTCGCGTTGGTCGCTGCGAGTAGCGGCGAGATCGGTATCTAGATACCTGCGGGGTATGAGTTTGCGTGCACTCGCTCAAGGATAGCACGATCGTCAGATCAGCTCTCAAGATCAGAGTAGCTCGCGATTTTTACAATGAAACGCAATTACCTCGGCAACTATATAACTATAGACAGAAAAATATACACAAGGATTAGATAGATGGATAATATATACTCACGGATGAGAGACACGTCGGTGGAGGCTCCTCATGGATAAGGTCCTATCTCGATAGCGACTGCTCGAGCCGTGACTGCTCCAGGTAGCGCCACTGTCGCCAGCACCGCCGTCCCGCGGCGGGCTGGCTTGGCGCTGCTGCTGCTGTTGTTGTTGCTGCTGCTGCTGATGCTGTTGTTGTTTCGACTGCTGCTGCTGCTGCTGGGCGGGGGCAGTCAGCAATGCTGAGCTCACTTGTTGCTGAAGTGGTAACTGTAGCTGCTGCCGTTGTAGCGCGATCGAAGCAGCGATCTGCTGCTGCTGTAGTGGACTGAATGACTGATGTTGTTGTTGTTGCTGCTGCTGCTGCTGCTGTTCCCCCGCCTCTGCTGCTAGTTGAGCGGCTGCCGTCGTAGCCGCCACGCCGCTGCCGTTACTGGCTGCCGTAGTCCCGGTGGTAGCCAGGACGACGAGGCCTCCACCAGCGATACGTCTAAGCTGGACGGCCCGGCGTTGCTGGTCCCGGTGTCGATAGGCCGAGGCTAGATGTCGCGCTAGTCTCCGAGCGAGCCGACGGGCGAGCCGCGCCCCGGCCGCCCCGGCACCCACCCTGCTGCTGTGAACCTCGAACGCGCCTCGTCACCCCCGCTCGTCACCGGCCCCCTGTCACCAGGGGGTGGCTCAGGCACAGGGGGGAGCGCGAACACGCAGACTACTACTAGCCCAGCCGCTGCTCTGCTCTCTGCTCTCTGCTACTACTACTCTGCTGCTGCTCTCTCTCTCTCTCTCTTCTTAGAGTAGCTCTGCTGATGCTAGTGCCAAAGGAGCTCGACACTAGCTCTGCAGCTCTCGTTTCTTCGAGTGCTGCGACTTGCTGCTGCAACGATGGATGGCCAACTGCTGATGTTGGCGCCGTTGCTGCTGCTGCTGCTGCTGGTGATTGTGAGGATAGTGGTGTAGAAAATGCTTGTGGTGATGACAAGAAGCAAGTGGTGAATGGCGAAGACGATAAGGCCGCTGAACTTGTTGTTGTTGGTGGGGCAAGCCGGCGCTTTTCCGGGCGCTGGGCTGCGGGATAGCCAGGATCGGGGAAGGGCGCTCTGCGTCTGAAACAGAATCGTAAAGGCTCTCGTTAATTTCGGCGCTATAGATTATTCGGCGTCGTCTGACCAAAGCGTGGCTCGCACTACTGCATCTCTCACACATATAGACACACAGAACGAAGCTCTCTATCTTATTCATCCTTTTCTCGCAGCTGCGAGCGCGAAACTTCCTCGACTCTCTGTCTTTCTCGTCGAAGGTCATTAATTATTTGGTCGAAAAACACTTTGTCACTCGAATGCATATAGCCTCAGCTTTCGGCTGCTGTTTTATTCAGACGAACCGAAGCTGCAGGTAAATTTGCAATGTGACCAGCAGAAGTTGCGAATGTGACAAACGGCGTCTTGGAATTTTAAATAAAGTCCCTCTCTCTCTGTCGAGTAAATAGAATTTAAAAAGGAGAGAGAGATAACGAATCAACTGCGACGGCTTTCAAATATTAGCATAATGTCGAGGAGATTACAAAGCCAACTGCATTATAATAGAACGTTACAGTAATCTGCACAAAAGGGGTGAAAGGTCTGCAGAGAGAGAGAGCCAAAGGGACGAGAAAAGAGGTCGCGCGCACGACGGGCATCAATCCGAGCTCTGCAACAACAACAACAACAGAACCGACCTCGAAAGCGCAGAAACAAAGCCGTATGCAGTACTGAATTTTTTCGAAATTTTAATTCGAAAATTCCTTCTCGGAAAAGCACACACAGCCCACAAAAAAATCGAGAAGCCGTGAAGCGTCTCGGCGAGATCCAATTCTGCGGGAGAAAAGTTTAAATCCCAAACAATAGCGTGTCGCCTCGCAAGTTTCCTGCAGCCGATCAGAAAAAAAATCGAGCTCGACGTAGCGGGCGAAATTAAATCTCCGCGTGTCGAGAGAGAAAGGGAGAGAAAAGACTATAGCTCTAAAACAGAAGAGTCAGTCGCAATCGTCACGGCAGACTGAGCAGCTCTTTGTCTTTGTGACATTGCAATATTTAAATCAAGAACGTGATGTAATATTTGGCACACACAGGACACAAGGGCCAACCTTCGACAGAAGCAGCAGCAGCCACCCCGGGATTAAGCCAGCTGTATTAAACTGCAGTGATGGTACATGTCAGCGTATTGATCCCTCCACGACGCGACGCAGCGAATGCAGTATCGGAGGTATTTATGTATATATCTATACGTGTATATATATTGTATACTGTACAGAGAGTGAGAGAGTCTCTCGCTACTCAAAAGATACTCTCAGCTCCGTCTGTTTGCGCGATATGTACGTCGGCGGCGGCCGCTTCCTTTATCCATAACACCGTGTGGTCTAACTCGCATACGACAAAATCTGCGTACGACCGAAAGAGTTAATTTTGAAACTGACATTCTCGAGAATAAAGATTGCGCGTCAGCACGATACACGCGCGTTTCCGCGTCAGCAGTACGCAATATTTCCCCTTATATATTTCGCTGGTGTGTTATATATATACAGAAGACAGGTTCCGCGCGCTATTCAGCCAGCTGACGCGAATATGGCATTAGGCCAACATGCTTCGCCGTCTCGACCTGTTCGGAGAGTAGTAGGGATCGATCGCTTGTTGACGAAAAATGAATTTATGCGACAAGTACAAAATGGGAACGTGTAACAGTTCCCTCTTGCCGCTGCCGACGACGACGAGAGGGTGTATATTTTTGTCCAAATGCAAACGCGAAAGGGCGAGAGAGAGCTGATCGATATATGGTATATATCCGAAAAATCTGTATTATATAGCTTCAGGCCACCTTTGGGATAATGAATATAAATCGAGCCTCACTTTGGCTTCTTCGCAAGTCGCTTTGCCTGAAAAGGATCTTTATTTCACTCCGAATATATAAAGACGAACATTCTATTTTTTTCCTTTTTTTGCTGCGCACACGTCGCTTTATCATCGAACGTTGGATAGAAAAAAAGAATAATACATGAATAATGGAACGAAAGGGAGATAGCCGAAAAGTATAAAAAAAAATGTGAATCCGCTGATACGGGCGATTATCGAAAAATCAATCCGCGAAGCGATACATGTGTATAAATTTCCACGATCAGCCAAACGTAAATTCCTCGCGAGCCGTGACACTCATCGTCGCAATTGGAAGCTGATCTGCGCTCACTCGATAAACACACTAGACACAAGCGAGAATTAGACGATACTGGCCTAGTTTTCTCGTTCGATATATACAAAAATAATTACACGGCGCTATACACGCTTTCCGCAACTTGCAAAAAGGGCCTCGTCACGGTCAAAGAGCAGCGTGTCAAGTATATGCCGACCAGCATCACAGAAAATAAAAAAAAAGAAAATGGGGTCGAAATGGGAAATTCGAAACGAGAAAGAGTGTGTAACTGCAAATATACCAGCGCGGATTAGCATTATCTCGAACGACCAAGTTAAGAAGTAGTGTCCACTCAGGCACGTAGCGTAAAATCAACACAGATTAGCCGAGGCAAGTAAAGTGCATGTATAATTCCTGTGACACAGTATCTCCAAGAGAAAAAAAAAGTTAACTCACACGCGTCCTCTCTAATCGAGGCTCATCCTATAATTATAGAGCCACGCGCGGGAGTAGTGATCGATCATCGAAGGCAGCCAACGACGACGTGACGAGGAGAGTCAATCGTATTACACACACACACACACAGCGGGGGAGAGAAGAAAGCGTCGATATAAGACAGGAGCTTCCGGTTGACCCCCCCAGCACATAACGCCGTCTGAGGAAGCCGCTAATCGCCGCGCGAGATCGATAAATCCGGTCGTGAAGTGGAGAGACTCGTACCCTCTGTACCACATCTCTCACACATACTGGAGTGACATCTGTAACCTCGAGGGGCTCGGCGTATCTCAATCTTCTCTATCCTGTATATAAGAGAGTCTCGGGAAAAAAGTTGTAATGCAGCTTACTTAGTGGCTCGAATAAGGGTGAGTGTGTGACGTGAAGGAAGGGGACGTTTACACGCTTTGATGGGCTCGAGAAAGCACAGGCGTAAATGTGTGTGTGTGTATACATGATTAATGCCACGCTGAAACGGAGAAAGAGTAATATGATGACGCGGAGGAGCGAAAAGAGTGCGTCGAATAATAGCGTCGAGCTAACTGTATAATAGACTGGGCGGTGCGTCGGGATATATATATAATAGTGTGTAGTAGTAAATTGGATCGCTCCCTATGATGAAACTTTATTATTGGATGAACTATCTCGAATTTCTAATGCGATTTTTTATTTATCCTATATATATGATGTGCGATGTATAGAGGGACAACTGTATTAGTGGTTGTCTACGCACACACATGAATCTCTCGGCGTGTGTTTCTGCTTTCGACACCCAAAGTCATGTACCGAGAGAGTAAGTGGGTCTTGGGTATTAGCCGCAGAACTTTGGGCGTGTGTGAGATGCGTCTGCTCTCTCTCTCTCTCACACACTCCATATACACAGTCGTATCGCACGACTGGCCTTATTTTCGAGGATTTAGATGCAAGACTCACTCTTGAGCGTTTAAACGCACTTGAGAAATTTCCCTCTTTGGCTTTTGAAATATATTCCGCGCGAAAATTGAATTCAGAGACGTCATACGTTGTTTATAATCTCGACGCAAAAAAAGCTATATACAGGCTCGAAGCTTAATTCAATAACGATCTCGAGAAAAAAAAAGACTCCGACACTCGTCGTTATTAGAGGTTCTACATCAGTCTGGGGCGGCTTAACTGCACGTTTGTTTAAAAGGTTAACCGGCCAGTCCTCTCCGTATGCATTTGCACACTCTCGCGCGCGACTTAAAAAGGCCTTAACCTCTTTTTGGCGCCCGCGGAGCTGCCTTTGACGCGCCGCGAGCAAACACGCCTCTCTCTCTCTCGTACAATTTGCGTTCGTGAAGATTTGCAGTAATGCGATTGTTTCTTAACAACCTTGATATACATATATACAGTATACATATATCAAGCAGCCATCGATAGTATAGACAAAAAAAAAAAAAGAAATCACCACTGCAGAGCCGAGACAAAGCCGAGAAAAGAACTAACGAGCGTCGTCCCTGATCTCGTTGTTGCAACCCAATACGCAGCATCTATATACGCTTATCAAAAAAGACATCGTCATCAGAGCCTCTCTCTCTCTCACCTCGACCTCTCTACATATCGAAACAATTAGAGGAGCACAGCGATATCGGCAAAAAGCATCCATATACGATCGACGCTCATTGTCTGCGAGAAGAAGCGAAACGCAGCTCGTCGGAAATTGCCTCTTACGAACAATGTGCTGTACACAGAAGGAGAGAGCGAAAAAAAAATGACATTTATTTCGCGGGGGAGAGAACGCATTATCGCCAGAGTGAGAGAGAGAGAGAGAGAGAGATCAGCGGCCGCTCGATCAATCACGTATAGATATGACCGTGTAATGGAGGAGAACACACTCGGCTGTATAGATCGTGGTGAAAAAAAACAGAGAATGACGAGCGAGAGCCAAATAAGTAGTATTGCGCGGTATTGGTCAGACAGCGAGTGTCGACGATTACCGACGACGCATAACCTTCTTCGGAACCAGCACGTTTTCTCTCTCTCTCTCTCTCTCACTAGTGATTACGTAACGATCCTGTCCCCCTCCCGAAAACACACTACGTCAGCTTGCAGCACAGACACACACATAAAAGCTCATAGATAAAAAGTAAAAAAAAAAGAAGAACATATACGAGATCTCGAGTCTCAGCCATATAGACTGTAGATATGGTGAGAGATGAGTACCTTCGATCAGCATCGTCCTAGGGCCCGAGCGCGGCACGGCGCTGCTCTTCCGTGCTGCTGGAGCTGCTCCTTCGATCCGCGAGCTGGCTTGGCTAGTGCAAGCAGCAGCAGACGAGGACGAGGAGGACTTGCGGCAGCTTTCCTAGGCCGGTTACCACTACTGCCCTGCAACGACGACAGGACACTGCTGCTGCTGCTGCTGCTGCTTCTTTGAGTAAGCGAGCTTGTCCACTGCTGCTGCTGCTGCTGATGCATCATCCGCGAGAGGCATTCGACTGTATATATGTATACGTACACACACTGGACTTTTTTTCTTCTTCTTGATAATATACAAGTATTCCTCCACAGCAGCGATTAATCAATCGACCTATCGGAGCACCAGATACCGCTCATAATACTCTTGCAGCTGCACTAGTCCGGCGCGAGAGAGATCCGCCGATAAGACACGAGCGCGGCCTGATGATGCACTGTCTTCCTCTTCTTCCTCTCTGATGCAGCGGCTCGCTGATCGTCTGCGAGCCATCAATCACCGCAAGCTCTTCAAGCCAATCTCTCTTCTCTCTCTCGATGATGCTGCTGATTCTTATATATATTGTATTTTATATATATATATACCCTGTGTGTCTTTATGTGTGTATGTGCATGTGTGGGTGTGAAAGTACAAGTCTGCGCTATATAACAATAATGATATATATAGTGTTGCAGGCGTATATAATACGACGACGAGGATGATAGTGATAAGGAGAAATAGTGTGTCTGTCCCTGTGATGATTGCGCAGCTCTATCTCTCTGGACTATACTCTCGGGGGTAGCCCAGAGCTTGTTGTTGGGCGGCTGGCAGCCGGCCTCGCACTGACTGATACTGCCTGGCCGGACTGTCTTTTACGCACGGCACAGCCATAAACCGCGCGCGCGCCGCCCACCGACGAGAACCTACCCCCCTCGCCACCTGCGACGAGAGTCACTCTCTCTCTCTCTCACTACATCCCCTCCTATTCTCGATTCTATATACTCTCTGCTACATATCTCTCTCGCTCTCGCTCTCTGGAGTCGACGCGGGAAGGACTATATAGCCGAGAGTTTTTCGGGGCTTTTCGCTTCGGATGTTGTACAATACGCTTGCGAGCTTCTCTCTCGCTCTGATCCTTGCGCGATTTTTTTAATTAAAACTTTCCTTCTTTCGCCGAGCGAGAAAGAGGATTTCTTTCGGGGACGTGACGCTGGCTACTTGTGCGGAAAAAACATATAATAATACTTGCAGCTTTCGGAGGTAACAGTAGTTCTGAGCTCGAATTGATTTAGCGCGTGTTGTGTTAGTTTTGGTAAGTTTATATAAAATGAAAATGCTAGTAGTTGTTTATAGTTCGTGTTCGAGGACTGATGCGTGATTCGTCGTCCTGGAAGTAAAATAAAGTTTCTTCATATTTTGAATACGAAAAAAGAAACACTTGAAATGGCCCCTCCGTCACACGAGTACAACCCGCATATGTATAGTCAAAGTTGCGTTATCCAGCCTAACAACTCCAGTCGCACTGTTTTAAAGCTGCAGGCTATTTAGCGACAAACTTTTCATTACGTACAGCTAGTTCTACAATTGTTCGCTATGTTGTTAAAAATACAGAGAATATACTCTTATGTATTGCGGGTAAAAAGAGGAGAAAAGAGGACAGCAGGTTTGTAAGTTAATGAAGGATCTTCGACAGTTCCCTCGGGGCTGCTTTGAATTTTAAATCACAAGGCGCGCGGGACGAATGTTTCAAAAACAGGAAGGATTAGCACGTGCACTACCCTGAATTAACGCGGGAATGAAAGACTTGTTTTGTGTAAAAATAGCACCTTGGAGAATCGTGCGCAATGAAATTTTACATTCGTCTCGTTTCGGAAAATATAATCAAGGATATAATGAACGAAGACGAGCGGAATTCCTTGTATCATAATATATTTCATCATTTAGATTTGTATATTATAAAATATAAATAAATAAAAGCATTTGGTACACGTCGTATAATCTATTTCGAAAAAGTCATTGGCCACTGTAACAAATATAAACTGTATAGTTGCGCATTTGGATGTGCGTTCACGATTACACGCTCCCACTGTTTTGTACAAATATAATCCATCTAGCTCGTGATGAAATTTTAAGAAAATATATATTTACAAGAAACCTTCCGCCAGCGCAGCGCTTCTTCATAGAACAAAAGACTAGGACTTACAAATATCGCTAATCTGGCATCTCGTCAACGTCAGTCAAAATAATAAAAAGACAAGCTACCCTTTCCCCACAAGTCTTCGTTTAAAACGGTACAACTAAAACAGCGACTATGGTAGACTTAAATTATGTGACAGTGACAGGAGAAACATCCCGCAGGTACGTAAGTCCGAATGTGCGGATGAATTTCCGGAGCTGCACCGAGGTGCAGAGAATCCTCGCTTCCCTCGCTCAGCTCCTCGATGCTGAACGTGTCCGTGAGGTCTTGTTTGTGCTTGGAATTTTTCTCTCGTGCCGTTGGGAAAAGCGTCATTTCGTCTTCGCTAATAAACAAAAAAAACAGATCGTTACACTCTGTTCAGCGAAAATTTTATTTCTACGCGAAGGCATGGGTTTTCAAGTGTATACCTCTCGCTGTCGCTGTGCCAGAACTCGATGAGCGTATTGTGCTTTTTCCTCTTCTGCGGTATGGGCAGTCGCTGTATCGGAATCAACGTCGTGTTGTTGCTGGTGCTACAACTGTCCGGCTCATTGTCCGGAAGCTTGGTGTACTCGGAATTGCGTTGTATCCTTTTCGCCTGCTCTATTCTCGCTTCTATTGACAAAAATAAAAAGATACCATAGTCCATTCATCCGCACTTGATTATTCATCGATCGATAAAACGAGAATTACCTAGTTTCTTCTGCAACTGCTTCGTTGTAGACCTCGTTGCCTGAGGCTGATTATTATTACTACTGCTACAGCTGCTGTCACTCCCCTAAAACAAATCCGATTTAATTAATTATTATTCAGCCGTATACTCGAGGCAACGCAACAATAGAATCAACTCACCGCGAAGACATTCTCCTCCTCGAGACGGGTGTTCGTTTTCGGATCACTGTCGATCCCGCTGTCCTCCATATTACAGTCCTGTCATTATATATCTTCACCAAGGCGTGGAATTGTTCAATCGACGGAAGCTCCTTCCCATGCAACTTGTTGGCTCCGAGTCGTCAGCATTGGCTGAGCCGCTATTGATTTTTCCAGCGGATATATTATACGCGGTTGCGCTTGCGATCGAGCGGATGATGAAAATACTTTCTTTTTTTTTGGTTTATTAAGAACGTTATTCTGGAGAGACCTGCGCGTTAAAAAATTTCGATGTAAATTAGTAAACAATATTTAGAGACTTTACGAAATATTATAAGTAGGACGTTAGAACAGGCGTAATGTACTTACGTTAATCAACGGTGTGAAACGCAGAGAATAGAGAAAAATGAATTCCACAGGTAGCCATGAGATACCAACTGCTCTAATAATCGAAGAAAACTGTGAAAACTGATGTTGGAAGCTCGGACAGTTCGACACCGAGCTCCGACGTCAACTAAGCATATCCGGAATAACCTCCATGAGTCGTGAGGATGCGCGTAGTGTTTCCTGCGCATTCGAACGAGTGAGTCTGCGCGTCGAGTCGTCATGACGACGAGGAAGCTTTTTCCACCGAAATTTCGAATTCGATGTAGTACTTGCGGCGGCTGATTGTTGATTCACGAAGGAGTCGTCTCATGGCAACTGACGTCTACTTACCTCGTGGGATTGTTAACCTCAGTTTGGGTCTCGTAAAATCGGGGAAGACAGGATGTTGTCGTGATTTCGAGGAGTAACCCCTTTGACAAACTATCACACGATGCCACCGTCCATGGCAAAGAGGCAGTCCTCCAAGGCTTCGGAGGTATCTTTTTTTTTGTTCTCGTTATATGCAGAGAATTAAAGCACCATAGAGTTATGAAATCTTCTTTGAAATCACCAGCTGAGCCTCTCGAGGAGTCGGACATCCAGACTCGATCTGGGAGGAGACATGGACTGGATGCGGGGAAAAGTCCTTCTGAGACCTGACGATCAACTTCAACTATCAGAGGCTGTACGTATACGTATCGTAACTACGACCGTATAATAAATAAATAATAGCATAATCTCGTAGGAGTTGAACGAAGAAATAGCGAGAGTACTGACAACGCAAAATCCAAGGATACCAGACAACCTGGTGCAATGGTCGTACAAGTACAAGGACTTCGTGAAGGTACCAGACCCACCGAACACAGTCAGCATCCTGAATGTCCCTGGCACAATGTTGCACAAGGAGAGCGAAGAGGCGAAGAAGCAGATGTCTGGTGGATACCTGGGTAAGATTGGTTGACGATGAGTATAATATGTATAATTGAGCGTAAACTGGATTTCGATGGATTGTTCAGAGGAAAGTGAAGACGACGAGGAGAACGAGAAGGAAAAGCAAGGAGAAGACGAGGCTGAAGCTGATGCCGAGGACAAAGCCAAGGACGAGGCTGACGAGGGTATCGAGGAGGATGAAGATCAGGGAGATGAAGGTGAGCCAAGACACACGAATAATGTAAAGAAAATTGCGTAAATATGTACGATACGTATAGGTGAAGATTCAGAAGAGCCGTCAAAAACGGCAGACGCACCCGCCGAAGCTGAAGAGGGGGACGAAGAAGAGATGGAGCGATCGAAGCCGAAGAAGATACCGAACCAGTTCAACTTCTGCGAGAGAGCCGCTCTTACCTATCAAAATCCGCTGAGGGTATTCATCTCAGTTTATCTGTAATTTAGCTTCTGATCTTATGGTTATTAAGGTCGAATCTCAATCGTATATAGGACATGTCGACGCAAACGATGCCACCGCCAACTGCTTCCTTCAACTCCAGCGTCTTCCAGTGGACGATCTTCGACGATTACCAGGTAGATATCATAATGTGACATCTCTAATAAAAACATCTCTATCAAACTTCTTTTTATCATCGAAACGCAGGAGGACTACTCGCATCAAGAGCGAGAGAAGGACAAAGAGCGGAAAATCGCTGCAGCAGCAACAGCCGCAGCTTCGGTTCAACAGCCAAAAAAGGACGACTCGAAGAAGAAAGCTCAGCAGGACAGCACCGCGATGACCAACAGGATGCTCCAGTCCGTCAAAACACTGGAACGGATGGTCAATCAGAACATATTCGACGATATATCACAAGGTTCGTCTCACGTGATACACTTGTTGTAAAGGATGTCCTTGTGAGGTTGTTGAGGTTGTTGTAGACTACAGGTACTGGGACGACCCGAGCGACGAGTTCAAAGACGGCGAGGGATCACTGCTGCCTTTGTGGAAGTTCACCTACGACAAGACGAAGAAGCACGACGTTACCGATCTCTGCTTCAACAGCCGGTACTACGACCTCTTCGCTGTGGCGTTTGGATCGAGTATGAAAAATCAGATAATTGAATCTTAAATACTCGGTGATAATGAATGATTCTTATGCGTGTGGTTGAATGCACTGATGTTTAATAGTGAGCTTCGACAATCCGATGACCACCGGAGCCGTCTGTCTTTTCTCCCTGAAAAATCCGTCCTACCCGGAATGGATCTGCACGACAGAATCAGCCGTGATGTGCCTGGACTTTAACAAACAGAACCCACACCTTCTTGTCATTGGTAAACGCAAGACACAGTTAAAATAAAAGAGTATACACGACGAATCTTTAAATCCATATTAACGAACTGTCGCAGGAAGAAAGGACGGCGCGGTTGCGGTATACAACGTCATGCTGCCATCTTCGGCACCGCAATACAAGAGCAACGAAGTCCTCCAGAAACACGCCGGTATCGTCTGGCAGGTATGACTAAAAATTCTTAAATTAAAATCTGAATAGAAAAAAAATAATGGTAATTGTGGGTGGAAAGGTTTGCTGGGCACCTGAGACGGAGGAGGGCAACCTGGCGTTCTACAGTGTCAGCGTGGACGGCAAGATCAACCACTGGGTGCTGAACCAGAACGAGCTTGGAGTTACGACCGTGATGACGCTGTTCCTCAATCAGCCGGGCATACCGGGTCCTGATGGCACTAATATCACACTGAAAGGTCGGTACTACGACGCGACATTTTTTAAATTATCCATTTCTTCTATCTATTGATGATTTTGTGTGTTATGTGTGAAATACGTAGGTTGTGGCACCTGCATAGCATTTCACCCAAGCGAGCCGAACGTTTTCCTCGTGGGTACAGAGGAAGGCACAATCTACAAGTGCAATACCGCCTACAGTAGTGTTTACATGAGGACATACGCCGAGGCCCATAACATGCCCGTTTATCGGATCGTCTTCAACAAATACAACTCGAGTATTTTTGCTAGTTGTTCTGCCGACTGGAGGATCAAGATCTGGGAGGACGACAGACTGTTAGTTACATAGTTTTTTTCATCAATTTTTATCGATTTACAATATAAACAATAAATCCTGAATCTTCGCGCAGCGAACCGCTCTTCATGTTCGATTTGGGAGTACCGATCGGGGACGTGCAATGGGCCCCTTACAGCTCAACCGTTCTCGCTTGTGTCTCTAACGATGGCAAGCTCACCGTTTTCGACCTCAACGTCAATAAGTACCGACCGATCTGCAGCCAATCCGTTGTCAACAAACGTCGAAGCCGACTCACTCGACTCGCCTTCAATCACACACTACCTTTCCTCATAGTCGGCGACGACAAGTAAGTACTACGAGTCTTCAATTTTTCATTAACATTTTTTTTATTGTTGCGGTAATCAATACAGTAACAACTTACATCAACGTTATTTTACACTGTCTTGTGACAAAAATTCATGACGATTGCGTGAAATCCGGGGAATGTACAGTGTGTGATGTCGAGTTTTACGAGTAACAATTCCAACTCTTTTTAAATCTAATAACAATGTAAGTACTGAGATTTTCGTGCTTTTTGATTAAACTAGGGGAACGATCAACACAATGAAACTCTCGCCGAACCTGAGAATAAAGGTCAAGCCGACGAAGAAGCAGGTGAATCTCTCACAAGTAGATTTGGAGTCGATGAAGTTGGACAAATTACTGAGCTTCGTGCGCGAACCGCCTATATTGACACCGCCGAAGGATGTAAAGTCTGGCAATTGATATTGAATTACGAGTAAATAAATTTTTCCAACAAAACGAGCTTTTTTCAATTTATCGACAAATAATGGTATCTTTGTTGGGTAACAACAACATTTTGATTATTAACGTCAATTATCTTTGGTACCTAATCGCAAGATTACGCATATTTGGCACTAGCTTTATGCCTAATTTTCTTAAATGCACTCTGTGTTATTGGGGTTTTCAGGAAAAAACGAAGTTTGATTTGTATTTTTGTAGTCTACAAACCGCTTAATACTTTTTTTATCCTATACAACTAACTTTACCACGCCTTAAGAGTCAAATAGATTTAGCTCGAATTTTAGTAAAATTTGACAAGCAAAAACGTACATTAAATTTTCTACTGCTCCAGCGATAGTAAATAATGACTATAATTTATCGAATACACTTAAATTTAATCAAAACCTGCTTGATAAAACCGCTGAATCGATTGGATTTACAATTATATA
This sequence comes from Cecidostiba fungosa, assembly GCA_900474305.1. Lineage (NCBI taxonomy): Eukaryota > Metazoa > Arthropoda > Insecta > Hymenoptera > Pteromalidae > Cecidostiba > Cecidostiba fungosa. The sequence goes on along the minus strand of UCOJ01001240.1, from coordinate 114 downwards.
TAAGTATACTAATGAAAATGCCACACAGCTTTCCTTGTGCAATCAACACATCACAGTTTGCGTTTTAATCACGCATATTAATACACTAAAATTACTATAAAAAAAGAATAAGAA
>UCOJ01001239.1:0-37477 GCA_900474305.1 Cecidostiba fungosa | reverse complement strand
GAGAGAGAGAGAGAGAGAGAGAGAGAGAGAGAGAGAGAGAGAGTTCTTTTTTATAGTCCGGTGCTTGTTACAAAGAAGCGCAAGAAAAGGGCGGCATTTGTTGGAATTGATCAAACTTTATATTTAGAAATTCTAAAGCTAGTTAAAGCTCATAATCTTTTTTTTTTTCATTTCTCGTCAGCTACTGATTCATTATTATTTTGTTGATTCAGACACAGGTCTGAAAATTGAAGCTGTTTACAACAAAGAATACTTTTTAGAATAATCTTTCTGAATCAAAATGTCTGGTATAAGAAAATAGATATTCACCCATTATTAATATAAATCCCAGAGATCCGAGAGCTACTTCCTTGATTATGAAATCCGCTCACTCACGACTCCTCTCGGGCAAAAGTTTAAAGCTTCTTTTACAACCCAACTCCTCGAAAACTCGCAGAAATGGAAACAAGCTCCTTGGGCTGTGATAAAATTCGCGTAAAAGAAAAATCAAGTAAGAATGTATTAAATTGTAACATTGTGGTGTGACGGGAAAGTGTACTAAAAATATAGAAACTAAAAACGAATTAATTGGCATTATTTCCAACTTTAAATGCTCTGCTAGCAAGTACCTTCAAAAAACAATTCGTTTCAGTGTTAGTTCAATAAACATACTCATAGCAATTCATTTTTCGTTAAAAGCGTGAATTTCAATCTCTTCCTCAAACGCATGAAAAATAAATCTGCATTCTCTCGTCGGAGAAGTCAAAAGCATAACGCGTACGCAAAATATTATGGAATAAACGCTCGCGCGGCGTATACGAGAGACTTCTAAGGAAAGTTCAGTGTAAAATTCTTCCGGTCCCCGGGTTCGCGCGTCTCGGCTCGTTGCCGCTCGCTTCTCTCTCTCTCGCACTGATGTTCTCTCAAAGAGAATGTTGTCTGCGCACAGCCGAAAAGCCAGACGCCGTTTGCTTCTCACGCGCGCGCGAGATATTTCAATAAGTCGTGTCGAGCTTGCGCTGAAGCTTTTATCACGCGAAATATAAGTTCTAAGATGCACGATCGTCATCGCTGTGTTCTCTCGGTGCAAGAGGAGCCTCGTTGAAATTGTAAATATCGAGCGAATGCGTATACTGTCTGTAGTCGAGATTCGATGTATATAAGAGTGAATGACTGCTGGAGTGCGTTTATTTGCATCGCGACTACGTCGGCGCGAGTAAGCGGCTTCAATTGACTACAGATGCAGAGCGAGCGTGATGCATAAATAAGTATCATATAGCGCAGTTTGTTTGCTATTACTTATCTAATTGTAAATAAGTTCGTGTTTTCCTCGAGAATTTACGCGTATATGCTCGTTTACTTACTTTGATGTTAAATTGTATGAATTTGTATAATCTACTGACATAATAATAATTTTGAATATATTATGTGTAATATTAATGTATGTACCAATATTACATACGTGACTGGCCACTGAAGGAACCATTAAAGCCAGGTATACTCGTCAAAGCCGTACTATATCATCGATGGTCCGTCGTTTATTATGTATAGGTAGCGAATGCAGCCGTTAACGTATTCGCGCAAAGCAAGCTAAATACTCCCAAAATAATTTCCAAAGCAGTGGAAAGCTACTTGTAGAACTGAGATTTCCACTCTTCAGACTCGTCCTGTCGTGGGACGCAGTAGTACCACTGATTATTGAAAATTATGCTGCTTATATTATAATGCTACTTATCAAAGTTGTTATATATAAGAATATTATTAATTTCTACCAAAAGCATAGAACATAACAGTATAAATACTAAGCATTGATGACAAATATCAACGTGGCCTGAGCTTTCAAAAGCAGTGGTTGTCACACAATTTCACACTACTTATAAATGTATTGTGATTATTTTACGAAATAAATTTCAAAACATATGGCTGGTACATCATTCAGTAAAGATACGTTAAAAAAAATTAATTGCATCAGAGAAAAGCTTTTTCTGTAAAAAAAAAGAATCGCTCGAAAAAGCATCATCGAACAAAACGAATCAAGCTTGCAGCGCTCCAGTGGGATTTGACGTAGAGAGCTGACGTAAAATTAACAAATCTTTTTTTTGTCATCTCCCGCAAGATTTACTAGCAATTTTTCATATGAATAAATAAAACTAGCAACAGACTCGTGACGTTTCGCCGGGTACATAAATTTTGCAAGAGGCAACCTCGTTCAAGCTCGATTCTCGAGCTGTCGCGTATTTAAAATTGAAATTTCTCTTGCAAAACGTTATTCGCCATAGAGACTAGCCCGTTTCGATGCCGATGCTTTTCACCTATTACATGACATCAGACCGGGGAAAAAATCATCTTGCATATCGATCATCGCTCAGTTTTCCTCGTACAGCACATACCTACATAGATACACAGCCCTGTCTCTCTCTCTCTCTCTCTCACATAAAACCCCATTAAAACCGAATATCTTTCGTTATGGAAACGAGTCGCGTTCGTAAAAATGATTTACAGTTCGTTTCAGCGCTTTTTCTTCAGGCGCCATCGACGCGAGATAGAAGAGGGAAATCACGACGGGTGCGCGCGCGCGAAAAGAAAATCGCTGAAAAACAGAAAACCGCGTCGACTCTGCAGTTGCAGCGATCGACATGCTATACTGCTCTTTTATTTTCCTCGAATTTGCTCTCTTCTGTCCCTTCAGCCTTGTTATGTACCGTTCATTTTCCGGTGCGAGCGCAACGAGCGCTGCTATAGTCAGTGTTGTAAGCTCGACGAAGTAATTACACAGGGGCTTGTTGTATTGGGAGGTTGAGAGACAGTATAGCAGCAGCAGTGGCTGTGGCGGCTTCGCTTTGCGACGAATAAACGACGCGGTAAACAGCTGCTCGTTTATCCGCGAGCAATTGCGATTCTTCGACGTAGGTATATATAGTGTGCGGGGGAACTAGTGCTGTACAGGGTGCCGGGGGTATACTCGATCGGGAATCGGTGGGCTTTTGCGCTGCTATTCAGAGTTAGTCAGCCTCGATTCTTGATTGGCATTGTGCACACTTGAAAAGCCGGTCTGTGTATAATAGCGACGAGGAATGCACTGCGAAAAGGGATGAAGAAAGCGGATCAGACAGTGTGAAGTTTCCGTGTAATTATTGCTAGGAAAATGCATTTTTTTACACGAAACTATAAGTGGATATGATATTTTATTATAGATGTGCATGAATGAAACTCGAACTCGTTACGATATTTTGTTTTGAATCAGAGTAAAATACGCATGCTTACGCGAAGAAAACCACCGATGCTAAAGTAAACGGTATAACGGTTCAGGTATACGACGATATACGTCATATCAGATATTCCCAGGGCCACCGACTGATCGAGTATAACTCGTAACCATCGTTCGTACCATTATGTACCATCACGTTGTCTCTTCTTTCCCGTTGTAGCCGAAGCGCGTAGCAAAGTGTACGAAGATCAGCATCCACTCTCCTAAGAAGCAAATAAGCAAGGGCAGACGTAAGTATACAAGAGTGTTCTTGAAGATAGAATTTGTCTATGATGTTTATTTACAGTGGAATCATAGTGTCGAGGGCGTTGCGTGCTGTTATTGGGATACTGTATTAAAAAAAAATGTAAAATGTTAAAATTTTAATTCATTTCGGAACGTCTCGAAATGTTGCGGGATTCTCGACGAAACAATATAATCGGAGTAAAATCTATACATTATCAAAAGACTAATATACTCAAACATCAAAGTTTATAGACAAAAGGTATACGCAGTTAGTGTACATACAAGTTATGTAGCTACACTTTGAAACGCTATCAACGAATCCACGTAGCTCTCTGTCTATAAATAAAAAGGCATCAAAGCCCCATTATTACAGCATATAGGTAGATGCGCAGCCCAACAATTCATCGTATTATATGCATCAAGTGGCCAAGGCCTCTGTTTATTCACATAAATGCGTGAAATACGGTGGATTAGCCGTGTTGTTCAAAGGTTTTAGCCGTAAACACATAACCCCAGCAAAATTATCGTGCCGCGTAACTGGTTTAGAGAAGCAGAAACATACACACACACGCGCGTCTGTGTACTCATAATATATAATACACATTGCATGCACACATGTATATACACAAAGCGAGAACGCTCCGCATGGAAAATAAAGTCCATCAAAAGCTCGTCTTTCGCGCTCTCTCTCTCTCTCTCTCTCCTCTACTCCAGCGACTTAAAACTCCATTACATCCTGCGACGTTATAATACGTAGATATATAGATCGCGCATTCGCGTGCTTTGGAGGCTCCTCCTCTCTTTTATTTCTCGGCGTTGGAAAGGAAGGCTTGATTTTGCACTGACAATAAAGCCCCGCTTTCATGGGGCAATTTAGCGCTGAACGCCGACCCATAAAATTCTCATAAACTCATAATATTTCGCCGATAGCCTCGCGGTCCTTATATATATATATTATATACCGCGTTCTCGTCTCTCTTCTTCTTCTTCTTCACGAGTATAAGCGCGGCCATCGTATACAGTATAGTACCTATATCTACAGCTCGTCGCGATTTTCCGCCTCTCTTTCCGTTACTAGTCGCGCCACGTACAGCAGAGCTCTGCTGCAGAGAGAAAATACGGAAGATTCCCCCGGCGATAATCGGGGCGGACCGCCGCCGCGCGATGCACGCGAGCCTCCTCATATATATACCTAATACAGAGAGGGAGAGATAGCTCCTCGCGAGGAGAAAAATGCCGTGTAAGTGAAGAATCGGTAGCCGGCTTTGCTTCGAGTGCGCTACTCGCGCTATTTTTGACGTAATAAAATTCCGTTGACTTGAATTTATGACGCAAGAGTAGAGCGTGTACTTTGTTCTAAAAACCGCTTTTACGTCGGCTATTACGGAACGTTCTGCGTTTTCAGGGCTGAGTCTGACGGATGCGGCTGCTGGTGGCGATTTCACTGCATGCGGTCTAATAGAAATAGCGTAGGCAGGCCTTTGCTGAACTGGCAGATTTCGTGCTGCGAACGAGGTACTTATTCTGAGCGTTCTATTTTGAGAGGAGTATGTTGAGAATTGTTTGCCGAGGTATACTCAAATTTTTGAAATAATGCAGAATTTCAATTTATCAGGAAAAGAAGATAATGCGTTCTCGAAAGTTGACTCCTTATGAAAACGAGCAATTTTAAATTTGCATTGCGTCTAAGTCCCTGAATAATATGAATTCATCTATGATACTTTGTCATTTCGTCAGATTTTTTTTTCATAGTTCAATCTGAGTGCATATTTATGTACTTAAGTTATACAGAAAGTATAATCTTCCACTAAAGCTCATTTAACATTCTTTTTTGTTGCGTTGCTCGTGTACTCTACTCATAGCCTGTATTCTTAATTCTAAAAATTTTTCGTAGAGAAAAATAATAATAGAGATATCTCGTAAAATATAGTGCCTTAGCTTTACTAATTCGCAGCTTTGAATTAATTATAATGTGAGAATTGAGTAGAATATAAAAAATAATTATAGTATCAGTCAAACGTCGGTATACTAATATAAAAATTATTAAAAAAAAAAATGTTTGGATTTTTATCATTGTTCAGTTATACAATGAAACTTAATTAAGCTGTAATTTAAAATAGATTTCATTAAAACCAGATCTTTTACCTTTTTATCGAACATATTTTAAAATAATCGCCATTAAAAATTGCACTTGACCTATATACCTTTCACTAAAGATACACTTCATTCTACGTAAACCGACTTTCAATCAAAATCGATAACTTTTAAAAAGCCCTCTATTAAATGTTTAAGGTCGCCACGAAATTCTAATACATCCCACACAACACCATCACCTACAGTCATTTACACCTATAACTATAAAACAGTAATTTTGACGTGTGCAATCTCGAAAGTAAGCTCCTAAAAAATAGCCCGCGTAGCGGCGGCCGATCCAACGAAATTCGGCAGGTGTAAGACCAGTAAGTGCTTGGCCATTTTCTCGGCGTGCTTATCCAGCCATCTGACCATGATCGAGTCCCTGATACCCTTTTTCGTCGCACCAGATTTTCGCGCTCGACCATCAGCTTTGCCGACGTGTCATTGTTGACCACGTCGCGAACGTTTGCACTTCTATTATATGCCTCGGCAATGGTAGCTATATTATCATGATAGTTCTGCACTCGATTGCCTATACTGTGGCGAAGGTGCAGTAACGGCAAACCCAAGATCTAATGCTTATATACTTATTCGTGGACAAAAGATTATATCTTATTGTAAAAGATTTCGTCATATATCGATGATCGCATCTTCGAAGATATATTTTAGATATTTGTTAAATATTACAAAACGTATCCTACTGATGCACATTTAATTTGCCTGGAAAGTAAATATAATTGAGGTAAATAATTATGTATCCGCCATATACTATAATCAATAAACAAACAAAAAATTAAATGTAATTAATAACAATGGGCCATAACTAACAGTGGTAGGGTTCACGGGCTAAATGTGATTTTTAAGAAATTTTGATACCTCGTTATTTCAGGATAAAAATTCGAAAATCGCTTTAATGCATGTTTTAGAATCGATTTATGGATGAAATCTAGAAGAGTCTGCGCTAAAGCAAGCTCCGCATATCATATTATTATAATAAACTTTGTAATATTGTTTTTCTTATTTTGATCGAAGTTTGTATATAAAAGTATATAAAATACATTTCATGAATATTCTTTTTACAGAATACAGCTTGTTACATAAAGTCGTTAGTTCAATAAAATAATCGTAATTAAATTTCAAAAACGCGGTCGAATTAAAGATTACTAGCACCATCCATGATTTGAGTAATGAATTAAAATATATACATCATCTAGACCTTTATCCACGATCGGTCAGTGTGGTCTATGATGATAAATTGGACATGTAGAGGTTTCTCTTACCGACCGATAAAGCACGCGCTATATATAGCTATATACCCTACTATTACCTATATATATTTCAGAAGAAAAAGGCGGGTATTTTACAAGTCCCAGAACTCCCAGAAGTAGGGATTCATTCACTTTCAATTTCTCATGTCTTTGTGTTCAGTGTACAGAAGCAAACAAACCACACGTAATTTTTAAAAAATGCTTGGTTTTGTGCACGAATATAGTTCAACGTATATCGTGTGAAATAGCGAGAACGTTAAATGATAAAGAACGGGCACCTTCACTGACAAATTGAACTTTAAACTAACCTCAAAACAATTCATTGCCTAAAGATGTCAAAAGCAAGAGAAATACCATGGCCAGAAGAATTTAGCGAGTTGAAGGTATGTAATTTCAATGTTGTTTAGTAAAATTCACTTTTTCTTATAACTGAGTGTATTTATGAAATGCATTACACTTTTTTAAACCAAACAATGCTTTGGTTCTATCTAATGCATCATTCTTTTTTTATTTGTTTATAGAGAATAGAGGAACTTATGATTTGTGGAATTTGTTACGAGTATATAGACACATCTGTGATGACACCATGTTCGCATAACTGTGAGTTTTTAATTCATACCTACTATCCTACTTTTACATTTTAAGTTATATATGCTGAACCATATACGTTATTAAGGGTAACATTTATCCAAGAGCTTTAGGTATAGTTGACAAGTTTGTACATGTGGTAATGAGAAATTTTCAATTTCAGATTGTTCTTTATGTATACGAAAGTACTTACATTACAAAACCCAGTGTCCAGCTTGTTTTCATAATGTTTTTGAGAAAGATTTGTACATAAACCGTTCAATGGATAGCTTGATTGAGCACTATTTTAAAGTTAGAGAACAATTGATAACTCTTATAGAAAATAGAGTTGTTTACAACAAAGTTGTACAACAAGAACCAGATCAAGTGCAAGCCGTACCTGTACGACCAGTTCGATGTAGTCAGCCCAAGTCTCCCCAGATTTCAGAAACAAAAAAGATTGAATCAAAACTGAGCCAGTTATGTAAGTCACCAAAAGTCTTAGAGATAAAGCAGACTGAACCAAAAACACCTGTTATGAATTCACCTTTGGCAAGCACATCAAAGTGTAATCCATGTAGTCCCACAACCAGGTCACCCAAAATTATTCCAAGCATAGCCAAAATATTTAATACTCCTAAGAGAAAAGATCCAGTGCCGACTCAACCTTCTGTAAATACAAAGACTGTATCTTGTCCTGTGTGTAAAGTTGACATCTCTGAACTACATGTTAACATACATTTAGATGCTTGTCTAAAGCGTGAAATCACTGAGAAATCTGTTAAAGCTAAAGTGTAAGTGTTCAATTCATATTACTTGTTGATTCTACAATATTTTATTATGCAACAAATTTTTCATAGTTTAAAATATAATGTAATTTTTCCTTAGAGATGCACCTAAGCGGCCAACTTTACCAAAACTTGTTCTTAGAGTGATGAAAGATGCAGAATTACGTAAAAAAATGAAAGAGCTAGGATTATCTACACAAGGAGATCGGAGAACTCTAGAAAACAGATTTACTAGGTATTCAACGATTTACAATTCAGAATCTGATAAAATAGAACCTAGACCTATATCTGAGTTAATCAGACAATGTGAAATGGAGGAAAAGCAGGAACGAAAAATGGATATGTTTTTAGTGGCTTCGACTGCAGCGCCCACTGTAAGATTGCAAATTGAAAGAAACGCAAAAGAAGAAAAAATAGAAGAAGCTCAAAAGAATTACAGTGAGTATTTAAATTTTGCAAAGCATATTTTAGTCATTTGGTTAATTTTTTACTTTGATATTTGCAGGAGATGCAAATAAATCAAGTTTTGACAAACTTATTGAGGAAGTAAGAAATCGTAGGAAAATGGAGAAAGCTAAACAACGAAATTGTGAAACAACTGCCTCAACAATTAAAGAAACTGATGAATCAACAAGTTCAAATAGCAAACAAAATGACGAACCTGTGAGTCCTAGTAGCAAACAAGATGATATATCCGGTATTATAAGTAAATTGTCTACGTCTATTAAAGTTGAAAAAGTTTCAGAAAATCTATCTGAAAATGAAGAAAGTAGTGCATACAATCCATCAACTGAAATCGCATTTCAAGATTCAGATTCAGATGAATCATGTCCTTTGCAACATTATAGAAGCGATGGTCAAATGAAATATTTGTCTATGAATCTAATTGATTCAAGTCCAAGCGCAAGTACATCTAGTAGTCCTAACAAAAGGCTACAAGTAATAAAAAATGAAAATAGTAATGATACTAAATTAATGAAGCCCTCAGTTTCAAATAATGTACCCAATAATCCTTATGAAGTACCAACTGATGAATCAAGCGATGATGATATACCTAGAAGCCCATTACTTAATAATAAAAGTACAAATCGTAAGCGAGCTAAATTATCTAATACAACATTGAATAAATCAAACTCTATGGAAGAAGAGGCTCGACAGGCTGAGGCAAGGGACTTGTGCAATTCCATTATTAAAGATTTTGCATTTGATGATAGTGACGATAGTTTGAGCGAATTTGCAATCAAGTGTATGTAATGATACATTTTTGTATATATACAATGCTCATGTATAATATTTTTTACTGTATTTTTTATTCTAGACAAAACTATAGATATTAAGAAGGTTGAAACGGAAAAAAGGAACAAAAGTTTGAATGAGGCTAGTAGCAGCAAACTTGTTACACCACAGAAAGTCGAAACGGAAAAAATCAACAAAAGTTTGAATGAGGCTAAGAGCAGTAAACTTGCTACACCGCAGAAGAAAGGTAATTCTTCCTGTGATAAAAAAGTACCTGAACGTAATTCTATAGATGATTTTGCACATGATATTTTGAATGGAGATGATTCTGCTGAATTAGTAGATACAAGTACGTCAAAAACTAATCTGTTACAACTAACATATTTTTCATTGCTCAAGGTTTCATATGAATATGACTAATTGAAGCGTTTTTTTAATACCTTAGGTATCGCAGATAGCAGTGAAGCACGAATACGAAAATCCCGAGAAAGGCAGAACTCGCCTTTGTTACAGTCGAGCTCTATCAAAGTAGAAAAGGAAAACGACGCAACATCAGCTAACGAGCACTCCCCACCCCCTTTGATTGAAAGTGCAGCGTGTCGTCCAGTTAGAAAAAGGAATCGACCATCGCGGTTTACAAATTCTGAAGCAGTTAAAAAAGGAGATGGTGAAAAAACACCGATAAAGATGACAGAAGACTCGCAGGACAGCGAGTCGCCTGAACAGTTTAAAAGCTCTACCTCTGACGGTTCGTTAAAACGTCGTCGAGGTAGACCAAGAGCGAACAATAAAGAACACACGTCGGACGAAACTCAAAATCCACCAAAAAGGCCAGTGCGCCGACGTCAGGCAGCTTCAGATCGGAATTAATATAATCAAATGTTCGTGTACATATACATTAGAGGCAGAGCCTAGATTTGAAGACTTGACTTATTCTATATTTTTATAAATAATATATAATAAATTAATAAATTATGTTCGATTATTTGACTAAAAATTGATTCGTTGATTTATTTGACCTTTATTTGTTTTATTCATCAATCATAAAATTATTGAACCGAGTAAATACGTAATAATACATCTATAAATATAGGAACATTGGGAAGAAGTGTAAGGAAAATAAAAACCAAGAAATGTGCGAAAGACGTTGAACTTTATTTTTGATACAGAATAACATCGCAGTCTGACAAAAAGGCATTTAACTTCAACAATGCGAAAACAATGAGCTAGCAATCTTTTAATAATTTATAACTGTTATAATGAGCTCGTGTTACAAGGCGCATAGAATTAAAATAAATGTCTTTGATTATTTACACGCTTATACTTTGGTATTTCGATAAGATTTCTTTATAGATATACATAATTTATTTTTTTTGCTAAATCGTTATAACGTTCGATAAAGCTTTTTTTAAAGGATCCTAACGACGTTTCTATCATAGAACTAACTATCACATTCATTAAGTATATATAATGTGTACATTCGCCTCTCGATAAATCCTTCATTATTTTCGTATATCTTTTCGCGAGGAGAGAATAATCGCACTCTCACTTTTGAATTGTCGCTCGCTAACTACGATTAAACGCGCGTTCTTTTTTCCTATATTGTTCGACATTTAATTCAATAGTCTCTTTAAATTGTCTGCATTGAATACGTGTTGTACTATAATCTACACTCGCGCGTACGTGGCATTATTTTAAATTCTTTTTTACTTAATGGACCACAGTATACAGGCAGAAAAGGACAGACGTTTAGAAATCGTTTTATTTTGTTAGAGTTTATTTTGAATAATTTCATAAATGATGCGAGATAATTTAAAAATGTATGATATGTTTATAGTGTCTGAAGCAATGGAATACAATATCTTTGTTGTAATACAAGTATAAAAAAAAATAATAAAAAGGATGCATTCAAAGTTTACTAAAACAAAACTTACAATAAATTGTTAAACACCGGTCGACCAATGTTTCCATAAGAAATTAGCAATGTAAAAATTAATCTCAAAATCATTAGTATGAACTATTCGTCAAAATAAATCTCCTGTTTTCATCATCAATCATTATCATATATTATACGTTAAAATCTCGCGTTTAAAACTAATCAGATGATGGTTACCATATTATATTGGCATTTCATAATTTGAATTGTTTTAAAACTTTTATTTACAAGAAGGTATAGTTCTTCATCGACTATAGTAGAATTTGTTTATATACGATTTTTGATTAGCTAGGATTTGATTACTTGATTAATAATATATTGTTTGAGCTACTCCTTCATCGGCAACAATTGAACTCTGTTTCGAATGAATTTCTGATTCGCAGCGCTATGCATTTCAAAGAAACGAATAGAATATCTCGGACGCCAGCTATTATATAACTTCGTGATATTTTGCATCTAGGCACTCGACAATAATAATTTAATTACGTTATTTATTATATAATACAGTTATAACGCAATCGTATTTACAATCCTTAGAATTGTTACTAAATAATTTTTATTGCTTGAAATCATCAGTCTATTATTCATTTATCGATTTTTCCCGTGTAAATTAGTACTCGTTATTCGAAAAGCTTAAAAACAAATTCATTGCGAGCCCTTTTCGTGCAAAAAGTCGCAAGAATGCATTACATCAACTGCGTGTGTGAGAGCCGCATACGCAAAAAAAACAACAGGAACTGCAAAGGAAGTTCCACGTAATTTCAAAAAACTCCTATCTCGTATTTTGCGTATTTTCAGCATCACGTCGCATCATCCTTTTTACGCCTCAAAACCGTTATCCCTATCGATCCACGAATCTTTCGTAGTAGATCGATTATGTTGGCCGTCGACATGTGCTCCACGCTTTCGTCGTTTACCTGTTAAAAAGACATTTCAAAATGAATATATATAGAAAAATTGACTGTATCGCGTTGAACGTACAGTGTGTGTGTATAATAGTGGTCTTCCGAGAACTTTGTCAAATTAGTTCTCTTCTAATTGCTCGATGTATTAGCGCCGTGTACTGTTGTAATTTACATTTGGCTCTCGTAATTACTAACAGCACACAATTGAGCAGTTAGTGGCGGTAATTTAAATTATCGACCACGGTATAGTAAATATAATTACAGTATTAAAGCCCTGCGCGAGCGCTTTGAATTGTTGACTAATATCTATATGCCTTACCATTATTAAAATATCGCCTTGCTTAAGTCTTCCATCCTTGGCGGCAACGCTGTCTGGGTGAACTACGGATATCACTGTATTTTCTCCTTCCGGTTGTAAACTGAAACCTAGTCGACTATTCCAACCTCTTGTCAGCTCAACCATGAACACCTGCAAAAAACGTAAGTAAATATTTTCAATGTAATATGATAACACTAAACCTTCCGTTACTTTACAGTTGTAGGCGCAAAAAAAGAACAATATTCACCTCGTGTCCTTGTTCATGAAGGCTCGACAAGGCCGCTGATTCGCTGGCGTCTCTGTCTTCCTGTATTTTGCATCGACCATCAGTTTCATCGCTATCACTCGGCGCGAACATCACACCTTTCCACTTGAGTAGGCCTTTACTACCGCCCGGATCATCGGCACCCATAATTTTACCTGTTGAGCAAAATTTGTTTGTATTAAATACGACCAAATCAATCTCGACAAAACTCTACTCTCACAAACCTGGAATATCCTGCTCGCTGGAATGAGAAATCTTGGCTTTGCCGTCGTCCACGGTTAGATTCAGTCCACAAGATGGATTTGCGCTCTGGTAGGCCGGATTCTTGTAGCTGAAGGCAGTACTGGTGCTGCTGGTACTGCTCAATTGCGGTGGCATAGAGACAGGCTCGTTGGGCAAAGCCGAGTCGTGCTCATCACTGGACAGACCGAGAGCCGGTCGTTGCTCGTCCCGGAAGTTGGAATTATCGCTATCGGTAACGATGACCGGTCCGGCGTACTCGCTGCCGTCCGAGTCGAAGCTATACTGAAAGCGAGGTTTGTCCGATGGTGGTGCTTGCAAGTCGAGATAGCTTGGTCGCTGCTGTTGCTGGAGACGAATGCCGGACGAGTCGCTCGAGTCGCAGACGACGTAGAGCGCGGGCGGGTCTATTATGTCGTTGGCCGGGGTTTCCGGCTGGGAATTCGTGAGCTGGGTCTTGATCGAGCACTGGTCCGAGTCCGAGGTCTCCTGGCTCTGGCTCGAGGCATGCGAGTGACGATTGTTGCGACCGCTGCTGCCTGCTGTGTTGACGCGCGACAGAATTAATGTGTTAGTTCGTTATTATATAAATAATGCGATTTTTAATTCAGAAGCTTCTCGTATTTGTGTGTACGTATATATAATTAAAATTCGGCGCACCTTCCTCCGTGTCGGCAGTGGATGAACGAGTAGCTGGTCTGCGTAACCTTCGCGGTGAATTACAGGATGTACCTGACGACTGACGAGGACAGCTGGATCCACCGCTCGACGTGCCTGGCGATAATTTTCGTACCGCCAAATCGCAAAGCATATCGACTGCCTCTTGTCTGCAATGATAAATTACTGCGTTAGATCATTCTTTTTCTTTTTCTTAGTTCAGTCATTTTTTGTCGTTGTATTTAAATTTTATGAATAACGAGTTCATTAATTTTGCGAGGAAAGCGAGCTTATCTCTTATCGTATCGTGAAGGGCGCACATAGTTTCTGATCGTCAATAAACGCATCGTTTTGTGCTGTGCAATTCGACATACCACAGAATATTTTTTTACAGAATTCTCTTACAAATACATGTCCAATCAGAGTGTCAAAAGTGAAAGAAATCCTTATTTCCATAATCATCCAATTTACACCAATTAAAATTAATCACCCACAAATTGAACCATCAATAAACAGCAGTTTGATCAGAAACTATACTCATACATCAGTTCTCTGCCCATAATCTATCCTCACCTAAGGCTCGTTTTGGCAGGTCGAGGTGGGTACTCGGGTTCGGTAGGCGAGAGCGCCGAGACAGGAGTCTGTGCAAGGTCCCGGTAAAGTCGAAGTCTGACTGTTGGACCACATTGTCTGAGCAGAGCAACGGCCTCCTCGTGACTCATCGGTGAAAGCGGTGCCCCATCGACGGCGACGATTTTGTCGCCCGGTTGGATACGACCGTCACTCAGGGCTGGTTCACGCACCAATGCGCGAACGTAGTGTCCGAGCGCGCTGCTGTCCGCTTTGCGAAGTGTGAAGCCCAGGCTGCCTGCTACCTTGGTCATCTCGATGTCGAATTCCTGTGGAAATTGGCAAGGTTTTTGGTTATTTGGATTATTTATTAACGATATTAGATGAAAACAGGAGCTTTTTTACGCTTGATTGTGCATTACAAGAAGTCAACTATAGCGAATAATATTATAGCTCTAAAAATAATACCAGCTACAGTTTTGTACCCGGCAAAAAGATCGTCATTATAACGTTATAATTTTTCATACTTGGTTGAAAAAAAACTTTCACGAACAAAAAACGAAGCTAACGCTCTTGAACCTCTCAAGCATCTGAGCGGCCTCGTCTCAACCGCAAAGCCAACAAAACGCCGAGGGTTATATAGAAGACCGAGAGGTAAAAGAAGAAGAAGCCCAGAGCGTTTATATATTACTCACCCCACACGGCTCGACGTCCAGCGGCGGCAAGGGGTTCAGCGGTATCTTGAGGGTAAGCCCTGGGTTGTCTCTGCGGGTAGGCGGTGGTGGTGGTGCTGCCCCCGGTGGTGATCCCACCGAGTCGCTGCCGGGAAGCCGACTCACCACCAGCTCGACCGTCGCCGATGTCGTGCGCAGCACCTCCAGCGCTTCCTGCAACAAGTAGTCAAGCGCATTCATGAGAAGTTCTCTATGTGCCCATATGCGACAGGTGATATAAGTCTTATACATCGTATAAGATCTACTACTGAGCTCGCAGGAGAGTATAAAGAAATGCTTGTATTTATAGAAGGAGATTAGAACTTGCATTGTTGACTCGAAATTCGATCTATCGTAAATTAAACATTCGACAGCGAGATCCGATCTTGAGGAGGATTTCCAAGCGAAATTAGATTGTATTATCCGACTCGATTGAACTTGAACAATTGTGTAGGTACACTGCTCTCTCGATAAGGGCCGGAACTTCGATTCCAAGTTATCTGCGCTACAATATAGTTTTCGAGGAAACGTTTCGAATTCGAATAAGCCCGGCAACTTGCCTCGAGAGTTATATAATACATAATCGACGGAAACGAGTCACGTACAATGTCTGCATAATAATAATAATAATAATAACCTGCGCGCGTTTTTCGCCTTAACGTCTAAAACTTCCCTTCTCCGGGAAAATAAAAACGTAACAACCTATTCTCCAACCGGCGCATAATACGTCTCCCTCGTATAAGTATATATTATAATACCTCCCTTCCACAGGTAACGCAAAAACGGAAGGAAAAGAGCGTTAAAAAAAAATTTCCTCTCGACTCGCTCTCCGTGCGATCGTCGTCAAGACGAGCTCTGCACGTCGCAGACAGGATGGCGACGATAACGTCTGCTGGCCGGGCAGTGTGGCATTATGCTAATGACATGCAAATCTTTAACGAGACTGGCCGACTAGCTTCTGCGGGTATTACGTGGCGGTTGCTCGCTGTATATACGCACATCATATATATAGCTGCATTGTACAGTTACTGTGGGGCCGTAAACGGGAGGAGGCGTTAATGGTAGCCCCCGATACCAATCGCGGCAATCATCGTCGTCTCCGATGGCACTTGGGATTCCATGCAGGTGAGGTGAGATTCGCAAAGCGCTGCATATATGTATTAGTCTTGAGTTGTGCGCAAGAGTTATAATGAAGAACTTTTAGGAGGAAGAGTGAATGGCCTGATATGATTGTTTGGAAAAAATTCGCTAGTTGTTGATCGTTTGTGATTCATTGCTGTTAGATATGCCCTCGCGTGACTGGATTTGTAATTTTAGTTTGTATAAGTGAAGTTGCTGAAAAATCGGCAGTTTTTGCGTTGCT
This sequence comes from Cecidostiba fungosa, assembly GCA_900474305.1. Lineage (NCBI taxonomy): Eukaryota > Metazoa > Arthropoda > Insecta > Hymenoptera > Pteromalidae > Cecidostiba > Cecidostiba fungosa. The sequence continues at coordinate 21,042 of UCOJ01001239.1, read as the reverse complement.
TCGTCGTGTTTTAAACGCTACCTAAACTCGACCGTGCTTTTGAACAAATTATTTTTGACCTTGCATAAGTAGATATTGATTATTGTACAGTGCTTTTATTTCACTCATATGAAGAGTCCTGTTTATTATTTTAATGAAAAATTATACCGTAATATGTAATCTCTCTTGCATTCGGAAATTCGCACGTAATTGCTTTATTATAATTAAACTGAATTTTAATATATCTTTTAAAAATATATACAGCGCATTTATACTCTGTATGCATTTTTGTATGCCAATCAATGCGATGAAAACATTTCATAATAAAAATCAACCTGCTACCTTCAATTTTATACAAAACTCTGTATCAAACCGCATCTGCGTTTGTATAATTTAATATATACACGTCAAATTAAATCGTCTCCATCGATACGAAAAAGGCACATCCGATGGCGCGCAGAATCAGTGCGCTCGAAAAAAGAGCATTTATCCAATTGCATTTCCATCCGTATGAATAATCAATCGACTTCACTGTCGAGTGAGTAAGCTCCGGCTTGGCTCGTTTAAGAGAGATAAGGATCGAACGAGCAAAAGAGATGGCAAACTCGAGACCTTGTCTTTCGCGCCCGATCACGTTTCTCTTATTCTTCCCTCCTGAAAACGATCTCGTAATTACAGCAGCAGAGTATAGTGTGTATGGCGCTCTAAAATCTTGTGCTAATCGCTTCGGTAAATTAGTAGCAATTATTGCGAGGGTAGAGAGGCGGGTATAGTAGCAGGAAAAGGAGGGCAAAGTAATCGTTGCACAACGAGCTCGATCGCGTTTTAAAGCTGGTGATTCTTGCGCGTGGCCGGTTATATCGCCCCAATGATTTAAAGGTAGTAAAGGTAAGGCAAAATACTGCAGCTGCGCGCGATCCTCGTAAATTTTTGTTTAAAAATATGGGCGAGGAAAAAATGGCTGCGCGTAAAAAAAAGGCTGCGCGCACAGGAGCGCCACCGTGGCTTTACGAATTGGGCTGTAAAGCTCGCTGTAAAGAGCCCCAGGAGGTTACCTCTATTAATTGCCAGATGTAACAGAGACGATGAGAATGGCAACGTTGTAAAAAAATCCATTTTTCTTCGCGTCCTTCTGCTTGCTCAGTTTTCTTTAATTATATTTTTCGAACTTCTACAAGAAGATAAAAAGATGGTCTAATTAGAAGTTAATTCCCGTTTCTCTATTCTTTGTATTTCTAACGAAATTACAGTAGTAGACCGGAGGAATAATCGTTGAAGTATAATAATTCAGTGTACCTTAACGAATTAATCGAAATTTGAATAATGAAATGCATTTTCGAGATAAAGTTATTCAGAAACGTAAAATATGCATGAATCGCGTCATTCAATTCACTAAAACAGTTTCAATAACGCGAAGTAAATTCATCCCGTTACAATATTCCCTCCCAGCACAGATCTGTATATATCCCAACCTCTCAAAGCTCGACTCCCACTCCACTGCGTCAGGAATTAATTTCGAGCAACGCCGGCATCTAAGAACCATAGACACGTATATATAGATACGTACAGGAGGGTGTAGGATCAAAGGATCGGCCGGACAAGTGGGGGTGTAGGTCGACGCGCAATCGCCCTCCGGGGGGTTATATAGCTCTCCGTTCGGATTTCGCCGGCCGGTTAGATCCTCTCAACGTTGACAAGCTGAGCAAGCTCTATACTATATATACGCGGCGAAGCGATTGTTCGACTTACGTAGTTGGTGAGGCCCGTGAGGGGAATGTCGTTGGCTGCCAGCAGAATGTCACCCGGCTGAAGTTTGTTGGACAGGGCAGCTGGTTGCTGGGGAAAGAGACGTTTGACCCGCACTGGACCTGCTGTACCGCCACCAGACACGCTTAGACCCAGCCCGCGGGTACTCTTCTTCAGGGTCACCCGGAACGTGTTTTCTGAAACGAGAAAGAGTTTTTGCTGTGATTAGTTGCGGAATGATGACAAAGTTGTTATATAGCTATATATTATATAGGTTTCCTTTTCAATAAACGTCTGATCAGATCTAACCTTCTCTACTTGATATTTCATAATACAACGTAAATACATCAGGCTTATTATCAGCATTAATTTATAGTATACGATCGTGCATATCCAGAAAACGCAAACATGCAGAAAATGTCTTTCAAAATTCAAAACTTTCCCAAAAGTCAAACATTATCAGGGTGTAACCCATATTCTCTTCGCATATCGTGCTCCCGATTCGCCCTCATTCTCTCACCTGCGCAAAGTCAAGCATTACACAATTTTCCGGGTGTGCGGTCGAATGACCCGCGATGAGGTCGCGCGCGTAGCGCATGCGGCTGTTGGCGCTTTCCTCTCATTGGCTGCTGCGCGCAATGACGCTGCCCGTGACCCACATGGATTTTCAGCGTGGCCCTTTTTATAATTCTTTTTCTTTTTCCTTTTTACGAGACATTCAGCGCGTGCTACTTAGAGAATAGGTCGCGTGGTTCTGCCACCAGATCTCCTTGCGTAATATGCGAGCATATCGTTTGGAATTTTTGCGATGAAAATTTGTTTGTGTTATATATTATATTAGATAAAAATAAATTATAATTAATATTGTGGTAACATACGGTAGATGCAAAATTTAAAGACTGCCATATCTCATATGTATATGCGGAAGAAACATTTGTCAGAAGCGGTGAAACGGTTTAAAAATGAGCTCTGAAATTCAAGCTCGCCAGCAAACCACTTGGTTGTGGTTTATGAACATAGAGACCTTGTTAATTGACTACCTTTGCTTCGTACCTTCATTAGTTTGCATGAATGCTTGAATTTCTACTGTCACACAAATTATTTACACATTAATATGTTCGTCACATTCGAGTTTGTTTTAAATTTATTAATATATAACTGAGCTTTATTAAAACATCAATAAAAGCTAATGAAAAAGAAACCAATTCACAAACACGTCAATACTTTCTACTATTCGAAAACGCTTTGTATCAAAGGGTCGACTCAAGTATAAATCAATCGTAAACAAATTTTGAAAAATATTAAACTATCTCGAATAAAGCTTCAAAATTCCGTGAGAGTTTTCGAGTACCTTACAACGAGTTTTCCGAAAGTTTCTCAATCTATCGATTGCCCGCCTCGGCAGCGCTTTTCTATGCACCTATACACCAGCGGGTGCGAGTTAAATAATGAAAATGGCAGACCGGAAGAGGCGAGTATATAATTTGAATGAAGCACCATCGAGAAAGATCTGCAAGCGTTGCTAGTAATAATTAAAACTTTTAAACCCCGTCGCTCTTTTCACCTGCCTTTGCGCTTGCCTCGTATCTCTACAACCCTTTCCTCTCTCTATATATATATATATATGTATAGCTCTGGAACAGTAGAGGCCGGAAGTATAAAGCCAGCGCAGAACAGCTGACGCGCGCGATTTCCTCTAAGCTGCACGCGCGCAGCCCTACTTCAAAGCCTCTATTTACTTCGTGTTTTGTAAATGAGAGAGAAAGAGAGCATTTTTTTTAATCTTATGCGGAAACGTCCGCGTTCCTTTCAGCATTCACTGTAGTATAGTGAAAAACTTTTCGCACGAAATAAATTGTTGTATACCATTCGTTGCACTTGTTATTGTGTATTATGCGAATCGTTAATTTTCTTGTGCGCTGTATTGGGCGAATGATATGCCTGATACTCTTTAAGATTTCGTTATTTATTATGTACCGTTTACGACGATACTCGTATACTGCGGTTGGACGTTGTAAATTTTCTATTTTATTGGCTCAAGCGCGCTCCAAGGATTTATTTTCCTTCGACTTCAAACTTTTTTTTTATGCGTTTACGTGAGCTTTTAGCAAAACTAGTTAGACCGCACTGAAGTGGAAGGGTGCACTATAAGTGCAGCACTGACTTGCTTTCTTCCTATCTATATAGTATCGCAATGTTTTATATTTTATAGTGTCGTGTATGTTTATCTATCGAATTTTATCAGGCGATTAGTTTTGAGTTGAAACAAACGCGTGCGGCCGTTGCCGCTGGTCTACAATGGCTGGGAACAATACGCTTGAATAAATATTTTATATAAATTGGAAACTGAATTAAAATTACAATGGGTCGCCGCGCGTGTGATAAATTAGAGATAAGTATCAAAATCCCTTTATCTGCAGCGACTTCAGAGAATAGAGTTTCAGCAAATAAAGACCATCAAAGTACTTTATCTACCTATAAAGAGTTTAAAATGCCAGTTATTTATTCGTTCATAAAATCATTATAGATATATTTCTCACGCTAATGTAACAAGCCCGATAGATCATCTAGTATTATACTTTAAATCGTGTTACAATAACTCAAGTGGAAGTGTAACCACGTCACAACCGACTACTACTCTGCGGTATTTTAGTGTCCCAACTCTCATTCATTAAGCACTTAGTCAGGGACGTTATCCATGTTCACACAATCCATCGAGCGCATTCACGTGACTCAGCAAATCACACGCAAGTTCGCGCGTCTTCAGCACGTGCTTTGTTAGCCTAGGTGTACGTACATGATTACGTCCCATTTGCGTTTTGTGATCGATATTCGCACGAATTAGCACACGATTGAACGCTATATTATTTCATATACTTCATCATCCAAATAATAAATTTCTTTTCTTATTAAACTCAGAAAAATAGTTGAAGCTCTTTTGCAAAGTTGAATATACCATCAAGCTCGACCAAATCCTCATTGTTATTCCGCACCAGTCGCGCGAGTCTTAACAACATCCCGCGCCCATAAAACAGAGGCAGCACTCCCCATATGACCAAAGTGACAATCGGAGAATGCATCCAAGCAGGCTATAAATGCCCCCTAAAGCAACGTCCCCCGAATATCGCGAGAACGACATATTGTGTCAAAGCTGGTAACAGCCACTCTGCGCATATATATGTATAGACACTGCATCACGCACACGCGACAAAGATGCTCGAGAGAGAGAGAGAAGCACCTCGATAAAAGGGAGCTGAGTATTATCCTCTTCGTTGACGAGCGCGCGTTCTTCACGACTGGACGCTGCAATGTCGTAAAGCTCGCGTTATGTGCAGCGACTTTTTTTGTTTTGCTTTCGCCGTTGTCGTTGTTTTTCCGGGAACCTGTCCCGAAGGAGTTATGCGAAGATTGCAAGGGCTGAGGCGTATGTTTCTTTTTGGAGACTTTGAAGAGTGAGGAATGCGCGCGATGTATTTTTTTTTTGGATATTTTTGTGCTTGGGGATGCTTGGAATTGTTTTCTACGAGGGTTGGATGGACAGGACAATGCTGCTGAGATGTACGAGAACGATTGTTTTTCTTTAATTGTTTTGAAAATTCGCAAGTAATCAGAAAAGTGTGTAAGAACTTTTGTGCAGAACAATAAGTTTGGGGAAAACTTATTTCATCGTTTTTATTCAGGACGGATATACAGAATGAATTTTAATTGAAAGAAATTAAATTAAAAGTTTTTCGTGCGGTGATTTACAAAGTTCTCAGTTATGACACAAAAAATATTACGGCGTGAAAGTTCGACGACGAAATCGAGCAAGTATATCTGCGCAATGCAAAGTAGACAAACATTACAATTCAGCGGCAATCAGATACATATACTTCGATTCAACGAGGCACAAAAGTCGAGCTTCCGAAACGCGTGTCCATTAGAGTGCCGAACCTTTCACGTTGCCGCCCCCTTTTCTCGCGGAGGAAAGGAACTTTTCATTTCCGGCAAACGAGTAATTTCGACGCCTCACAGAGCTACGACCGACGCCGCAAACTCGGCCCTGAGGAGGAGGAGGAGAAGGAGAGGAAAAGCGCGGAGAGATAGCACCGAGAAAAAGTTTTCTCGGTCAAACTGAAATTCTCGCCGGCGCCCTTGTTCCGACGAGCCTCGGCTATTTTTGTCCTCTTCCTATACTGCGTGCACGTCCTCCTACTGTCTTCTACTTTTCTTATACTTCAGAGCTTTTTCCGGGAATGTCTTGAGTCTCTGGCCATCTAGCTGTCACAGTTGTTGAGACGCGAATCAAAATATTGCCGATGACTGATGCAGTTTTTTACACGTTGACCATTCTCTGTTTTAAATTTATTACTCTTATCCAATTGTTATAATATTAAAAATTACACGTATATAATAACATCGCGTGCCACACGGCGATTTGTTATTAAGCCTCCTCCCCGCTTTATGAAAACTTTTTCCTACCAATTTTTTTCTCATCGCGATATAAAACGTTGAATCATTAAGATTGCCATCTATATAGAAGTCTGTGTGCGCGGGCTTCGCGCCGCCTTTTTGAGGTTGCAGCGTCGGCACGAAAACATTCGCGTGAGAATTTGCATGGAACTGCATGCGAAGGGCCTCTAAAACAACTTCCTGCCTCGTACTGCGGAGAGCCAGACGTTCTCCTCTAATATAACCGGAAACTCATTGGCGGAATACCAGCGCAGATTCTTTGGCCGCAGTTTTTGCGGCGCGACTCAACATTTATTCGGCTCTTCTCTGCTTCGCCGAGTTCATCTGCATGGAAAAGGCCTGTGTAATATTCCAATATAGCCTTTCGGCTTGCCTGATTATTTCATGCTGTTGAATACTGTACAACTAGATTCGAAGGGGTCTGTCCTGGAACTCTACAGTTGATTGCATTTTCCAGAGGAATAAAAGTTTGATGTTGTAATTTTATTTTACATATGAATCAAAATAAATAAACAAACAATAAAACCTTCTTCGTTATTCAATTTCGCAAACGATTCGCAGACGAAAAACAAACCTTACTAAAGGCTCGTATTCCGCAAACACCGCGAATCACGCAAGTAAAAAAGCGCTTTAGACGAGGTGGCACATCTATTGCGAGGCCCGCGCAATGATTAAGTCGGCGGCTGCACAAGTGCAAACTCGATAATGTGCGTTTTGTGTACTCGAGGAAGTCAATTTCCGCTCGGATGTATCTCGCGCTCGTTCGCAACTGTGATGTTATCTTGCGCCTTCGCCTCGGAGCTGTCGTCTGTGCGCACACCCCAGCTATTGTGTCTATACGTATACGAGGGATTCTGCAAAAATATTCAATTAGCAGGTTCAATGGTTCGAGCCATTTATTCAAGAACGATAAAAGATTAATAAATGTACGCAATGACAATTTAGTGTGAAAAATTAATAGTGAAGCTTATTTTACTTTAACCGCAGTGTTTTGCAATTAAGTATTCCTCGTTTCGAGACTTTTATCTAATTATTGTTTTATTTAGGATTTCTTGAACACAAATGTGTAGTCTATGTCGTTTCGTAAAACCACAAAAGCGAAATCTAATGTACTGAGCCGACAGTAAGTAGGTAACAGCACACGCGCTGAAGCGAGCTTTGAGAGCTTTGAGCTTTAATAAAATCCACTGCTGCGCGCTTATTGTGGATGTGGCAACCACAGATGTGACAGACACGCCAGAGATAATGACAGGGGTTGGAAGAGTTACGAGACATTAGTATATATTTTTTTAATTTAATTTATGTAGGCATTAAAACAAGCCCAGAGCTTGAAACGTTAATTACATTTTTGACTCCGAGAAATGAGGTCGCAGAGTCGCTTGTATAAATATATAAATTTCACGCCCAAGCTCAATTTAATTCTCATGCTTTTGACTCTCAAACAATAAATGATCCCCCATCAAGTCCGGCGAATTAAATTTTCTCGTATAATTATCAAACCGCGTTTAATTCGCATGAAACATTAATATTCCCCTCGCCGATGTAGAAGAGACACTCTGGTGGACCCCTTTAATCAAGAAGAATAATGGTGCTTATTTTCATCTCCCGCAGCGAACTATCCACCAATGAAACTTTAAGTGAATCATCCATAAATTTCAAATTACGATAGCGAACGAAAGCATCATGGCTGTGGCAGTCCGTCCGATAAACCTCGAAACTTATATATACTATCACCAAATACCCTCGACTGCTCGTCTAATGCTTGCGTATTCGAGAACATTCTATGTTCGCGGCTACATCTGGATTATCGAATTCTGTAGGCACGGTTGTGTTTGCGACGAGTAGATGTCGCCGCTGGACATAATTAGGAAGTCTCAGAGACTGCTTAATTAAAGGGACCGCAAGGATATACGTATAGGCTTGTGATACACGATGTCCTAATAATCGGAGACTAGCTTCTTGAGATATAGCGTCAAACGACTACTCCTGCCTCTGAGATCGTCCACCTTGAGGGTTGGAGTGTGTTTATGTATTATAGGGGGAGCTTCTGTCAAAAGCGAAGCGCAATTTCAAAAGATTTTCCGTTGAGCTCGCTCAGAGTGAAGGCGTCTTTTGCGGAGTGTAATCTTTTTTTTCATAAAAGATTCATCCTTGCTACCATCAGGAGGTTTTTAATAAATCTTGATTGGACTTTTTTGTAATTCTGTTTCACCTAGAGGGTCATTTAATATTATGAATGCATATGCAATAAAGATATATTATACGGGGGATTGAAGATCTTTTCAAATATTCCTCGCATGCAATATAGTTCGAAAACTAGTTTTAAAAAGTGCCTATGTAAATTCAAACGTCGCAGCTCAGTCTATTTCATGTAAATGAATTTCCTAAAATTATAATATTAAATCTTGTCGTTAATTATGGAGAGGCAATTATGAGACTTTATTTACGGCAAGCTCATTACCCCACGCAGTCCGACAATGTACTGACTTATTCCACTTACACAAGTATTTTTAAAAAATCACTAAATTTCATCATTGAATTTTCAAACGCGTGCTATATTTTTGTTGCTTCCGAAAAAGCCTTTGTATAGAAATATGAATCTTAATCAATATTTCATTCAGTCAGTTCCAAAAGCTTGCAACAAAATTCCACAGTCTACAGAAACGTTATTTAATCCTATCGCACAGAGGAAATTCTGTACCATTTGTTGCTAACCATTACTAGTATAAAATACTTTTTCTATTTATTTCTGAATTTCAATGTTTATGCATTTTATGAACTAAACTTGCATGTGTTTTCAAACGTTTTCTACGTTCACAAAGTAAAATGCATATTATTAAAGCGTAAAAGATTTAAGTACGGTATTTTCATGTTTCTAAAGAGAATTGCACTTTATTTAATAAAAGTAATGCATATTGAATCACTGAAGAATAATATATATATAATATATATTCCGCACTACCATCATGAGTAAATTGTATACCATGCTTCTAAGTATACTTTTTAATTGCAAAACTATACTCAAACAACTGTGTCAAAGCATATTTTAAAATCGGACTTTAACAAACAAAGCTCAACTTTAAATGATTTCAATACATCTATCCAGCCAAATCGAGAATAAATTTTTAACAGCTAATTTCCACGAAGAGCCCAGCGTATTTTTCTACCTTGACTTTTCCAACTCCAATTAAGCTCTCGGCCACTTTCGAATCCGCAAAACTTCCCAATCCCGTTTCTATGAGCTATACCTATATACACAGCTTTACGTTCTCAAAAATCAATGGCACGGAGCTAGTTCTCTCTCGGTCTACTATATGCATTAGCTGCTGCTTCACCGAACGGTACACACACAGCGTCTAATTGAAGCAGGCATCGGACGAGCCGGCGACACGTCCCCCGATGCGTCGCCCATGTCTGTATACGTGTACACAGTCCGGAGACTGATCAGCTGCCAGGCTGGGCAGTATAGTCCAGGCTCTCCCCAGAGGTAGGCAGCGGGAATTAACGCTTTCGAATCGCACCCTTTGAGTGTTTGACGTTTGCAAATGCGTCAGGGGGTTAATTGTCGATTTCGGCTGTCGAGCGTGTTTAATAGCGTATCGCAGGACACGAGCTTACCGGCGATCGACGTTTACAAGGCGGAGCAGCACTGATATGATGCGATGCTTCGTTGCGAGACTCGACGTCACTGCGGTCTATGTCTATAACATATTGTCTTTGATCGCGATAATAACGCGCGATTTATCGAGGATAGAGAGGAGAGCTTTCGCGCAACGCCGACAACAAGAGATCGTTGAGTGGCAGTATCGGGTCGGAATCGAGAGTTTATATATACTTTGGCGGGTTACTCATTCGGAACGAAGGTACTTCATTTATGGCGAACAGTTTGCACGAAAACAAAACGGTAAACATTGATTTTTCAAGTGTTTTAAAGTTTCAAAATAGAGGAGTGTTTTAAAACAAGTTGGTTTCTACCGTAACGCGTCGAAAAAAAGTTGAAGAGTGCGTTAACTGCATAATGTTTGTGCAGACGCTTGAGATTTTTTAATGAAAAGTTTGCATTTAATTAGTTTTTGTTTTAAAAGTTGCCAACTTGGCGTATTAACGGAAAAGCATGCTACACGTGAATCAGGCTCTCTTTTTACGTGCTTTATTTTAATCTCCCGGAGTGTGTATGATGCGCTACTTAACCCACTTTTAAATGAATCATCAAACCTCCTTTACAGAAAAATACGTATAAAGAGGAAGTGGCATTAACATAATATTCCAGCGAAAAAAGAACATTACATAACAAAAAGCGACGAAGATTCTTTAAACGAACAAAACTGTATAAAACTTGTAAGATATGCAAACGACGAAGCATTTACGTGTTCGACCGATAATTTCTGGGGCGACGCGCGCGTGTCTTAATCCCAAGCGGAGATGTCCCATCTAGTCGATCGGTCAAAGGAGAAACGGAGCTGATCACGTCATCGGTAATCGACGAAAGGACGAGCGAGACGTGCACGGAATTCAGCCCTCATTACACCTGCAATAAGAGGTGCGGCAAAGATAGTTTATTGTTTTTTGCTTGTGTAAAGGTTTGAGGAAGATCGCGACTAACGCAATATATTAAAAAAGAGCTGGTATTTTGAAAGGAGGCAAAGTGCTTATTAAAGTTTGTTTCTGATGGAGTCTGAAAGAAAGAAATGGGAAGCATGAAGAGCCGCTGAATCGGTTCATTACGTCCTTCTGCTTGCTTTGTAAGCTATTCTGAGGAGGATCAAAGTTGCTCGACTGCTGAGGATTATGCTTCATTGATTTAAAAAAGTTTTCTCCCTTTATACATAGCGGAGTCCTCGCGGAAAGGCAATTAGTTAACCTGGTTTTGCAAATGCTCGTTATTTACTTTTACTTTAAGACGATCTGTCGCATTGGCGTAATAATAAAGCAGAAAAATGCTCGAAATATAAAAATCACCTTTTTAAAATCTCTTTCCGATAAAAACGAGGCCGAAATTTCATCGATTTTTCTCTATCAGAGTAAAAGCAGTCGTCACACCTGATGTTTCCCAGCTAAAAAAAATTCAATTGCTATCTCTTGTATACCCCACATGTATAGTATATTAAAGGTTTGAAATTTCATATTTCGCATCAAGATTAAGCACGTACGTCACATTATCTCTCGCGCGGCGCAATCTTACACCGTTACGATCCACACAAACTGGCGCAACCGCCATCGAGTGTATACGTACCATATATTTCTCAGAGAAAAACTAGAACATTGCTTACTTGGCGAATTTAATAAAGCCCCGCAGGTTCCTCCTCTTATTCTCCCGCGTCCCGAATATGACTAACGAACTATAATACTCAAAAAAAAGTGGCTCGAGTCACGTACGCAAAAGAACAACAACACGGCACAGGAATATACCGCGAAATAAACGAGAGTTATAACGAAGTCGCTCGACTAAATCCACAACGTCACCGCGATAAGAGAAAGAGCGACCGCGATTCATTGGCAATGAATTACACTATAGTTCGCCGGCACCTGAGCACCGGGTTACCGCTGCGCGCGCGGATTTCCGGTCTTTTCTACAATATCTCCATTGGTATTCGACTGCCCGATAACGAAGCTCATCCTGAAATAACTCGCTGCGGCAGCCCAGCTATACATATGCAGCCAGTATGTGTATAGCTCAGAGAGATATAGACATGTAGTTATAGAGAGAAAGAGAGAGAGAGAGAGAGACGCTGTAGGCTAGTTAGCAGTTGGTTGCGCGTAATTTCGGCAGCAGCAGCTGGGGAGTAGCGCAGTGTAGCGCCGGAATCCGGGGGATGATCGATAATGACAATGCGGAATTTCAATGAATCGGGCGGCCGCGCGAAGTGGCAAACAATGCTCAACTAATTTTATTCGATTGTTGGGTTAAGTGCGCTTCAGGCGCTGCGTTGTCCCGAAACTGCTGCTGGTGCTACCGCATTTCGTTTCGGATGCGTTTTATACGGGTATTTGGGCACTTCATATCTATGATTAAGACCTGATTAATACTGCTTTTGATATTTTGGTAAGTGGTACATTCAATTTGTATTGTAGTTTTTTGTTTATCGTAATCCGAGGTAAATTTCTTTACTCCTAATCTAAGAAAGACATGGTAATCGTTCTATGCGTTCCTCATTACAAAAAGTGAAAATTGAGAAAATATGGTAATGTAAGTTATAGACAAGAAGACGTAGTAAAACGCAACCATTAGCAAACTACGAAGCAGCGAAATCTCAGCTTCACCGCCACCTGTTCAAATTTTGAACATAAGAGCGTTTGTTTTCATATTCCCTCGAAAACGCAAAAAAAGAGCGCGCTTTTCAGCACTAGCTTCCGGAAGGCGCAGCACTAGGCTCTTTCACCCACAGTAGCAGCAGCAAAAAAAAAAAAAAAAAAAAAAAAAAAAAAAAAACACTGCAAGCGCGAGAGAGGCAGCTCGACGGGTGAGCAGAATAAATATTTGCGCGACTTTATGGGATGTCTGTCGCCTCGTTGTAAAGTTCTTCCATTGCCGAAACAGCGACGTCGGCAGCCCGCGGCGCCGGCAGCTCCTATTCATCTCTCGCGCTCTCGGTTATATAGCACGTCTGGCTCTTTCTCTCTCCGTATTATATACTCTCGCGGCTGGTGTGGAATCGATTAGAACAAAGTGGAAGAAGAACCTACGGGCTCTCTGTATACACAGACAGGGTCTGCCGCTTATCGCTCGATCGGTCGATCGCGAATAAGCCGATCTGCAGAAAGGAAATTATTCATAGACTTCGCTCTGTGCTATAATATACATATATACCAAAAGTCTGTCTCTCTTTCATTTTCTTTTTATACTCTGCGCGGAAGAGAGTTTGATCGCAATTGCCGAGGACCGGGATCAATTACCCCTCCGCCTTATCTTCCATCGCGCGGCTGCGGCGCTTATCTTCGCGGGCCGCCCCATTAGCATTCCCCGCTTCTATACGGTCGTTGCTTCTTAGCTCTTCTCTATCCTTTTTTTGCACGGCTGCGGGGGCGTCTCCTTTGTTTCTTCCGTATATCTAGCCGAGAGCGCGGCCAGGAGAGATGATTATAGATCCGGTATTGGGATATCTGGTGCGGTGTACTATGCTGCCGGAAGAGACTCGAGAACTGCTTTTCTCTTCTTCACGTCGACTTGTTGTATTCGTTATTCCGAGCGTGTATCTGAATATTCTTGGGAATTCAGCGTCTCTCTCTCTCTCTCTCTCTTTCATTCTTTCCCTCGCGGAACTTCTCGGTTGACGATGCAGAAGTTATCGAGCACGAGAGATTTCTCTTATTACCGATTTTTTTTTCTTTCGCGCTCCGGCGCTCAATTCAATTCCGTAATTCCGCGAAGTCTTTTGAACAACCAACTGCAGAGGGAAAGCTCTCACGTACTCTTCGACTTCGTTAAGAGTTGAGGGGTAATTACAATGAGTTTTCGCGCTTTGTTGGGGCAAAATTACGGTTTTATATATATATATATATATATATCTTACAGAACTGGATCATCGGAAAGTTATGAATATACGTTAGGAAAATCCGATCGTAGAGATTCATTCAAAAATAAGTTTTTACTTTAATGCGCGCCAAGTTCTTTTCTATGAGTTCGACAGAGTGTATATTTAAAAAAAATATGTTTACAATAAATTTCAATGGCGAATCGTCGTAAATACATTGTCGTTCTTTCTTATCATATCATTTGTCACGATCGTATATCTTTTGCGATACAATTAGACCAGCGAAAGGACAATCCTAAATCACCTAGCTCTACTTGCGAGATATTAAAGGAAGACAAACGCATTGAAGACAGAAAACAAGCTACCGTGGTTATACACGTTCGTTATATATTACATCTCGTGTAGACCGTAAAAACGGACAAACGTCGGAAAAATTGTAGCAATCTCGGAAGATACAACGCAGAAACGACTCTACGGTGTTCTTATTTGCCGCGTTTGTACGAATCGTTTCCTAACTGTATAGTGATAATAAGTAACTACCAGTTTGAGTCACACACTAGTATCCTCTTCACTATTTCATCGTCAATTATATAATCATTCCATCATCTTTAATATCGAGTTCACTAATTCTTCCTTCGTCTAAAACTGCCAGACACTAAAATATTTAGATCCCCGAGTGATTAACTTTCAGCGAAATTTTACGGGCGAAATTTTACGTCGCATGGCATCATGAATTCATGCATGACCTCTGAACGCGATGCCATTTTCTCTCCGTTTCGCGAGGGCACGGATAATAAGTCCGCAGGGGAGAATTTTTGCGCGCGCGCCCTTTGGCCTATTTTCCGTCTGGCTTCACATTATACCACCGCAGAGAGAGAATCAAAGAATGCTGCGAATTGCTCGCTCGACTTATTCTCCTCCGCGCGCGCGCACAGAGACGCGAACGAGTCGAGGTAATCGCTGGGAAAGACCGCGAAGCTCTATCGGGAAAATTGTGCGAAAAGTGTTGCGAGCACACGCCGCGTAGGTAGCTATATATAACTGGCTGCAGCAGTCGTGCATAAATGAATGGATAACGAACGGCTGCGCGCGAGCTGAGATTTGAATTCAAACAATGAGCTCGTTGCCATGCTGATTTGATTGAGCTGCGGATGGGCTCTATAAGTATATACTAATGGAGACAGTTCTTAATAAATTGCTTCAAGTGCATTTTTTTCTTCTTCTTCTTCTTCTTACGAAGCTCTCAATTTGAGGAGTGAGATGAGCGTGCTAGTTTCGAGTGGATCGACTTGGAAATTGGATTCCGTGTTTAGCTGTATATAACGAGTTTGAAGAAAGCAATTTATTTACGTGTTATACCCGGTGCGTTATATATTGAGTTTCTAATTGAAAAGCAGCGTTTTGCAAAAACAAACCTGCTTCTTGAATTATATATACTGATTAAAATATTGTTTGCTTTGTACGATTACTCCGTTATACTATGTAAATTAGCATACTTCGGAGAACATCATTTTCTGCTTCGTGTGGAGAAAATTATATGTAAATTTAGCGGTAACTTATTTTGGAAATTTCAATTAAAATGTTTATCCAGGCGAGAATGAAAATTCCGTAATATAACAACAAACGAAGGCACACCGATCTCTTATAGTACGAAATAAGAGCAAACATTTTTCAAAAATTCTCCATCTTTCCCATTCGAACTTATATTACAGCAGTCTACCGCGCTGATAAAGGAATTTTCAATATCTCCGTTTAAATCGTATCACGCAATAAATCCGAGATATCTCCATCCAAAGCTCGCGCACTGGAATATTCGCGGCACGATTTGCGGAATGAAATTCATAAGTGGCAGTATTCAAAGGGCGCACGAGGATTTGCAATGATGCGCGGCGGAAAAGCTCACAAGGCTTACGACAATCCCGGATATCGCGTATATATATACAAAATCTCGTCGCTATTTAGGTCACAGGAATGACCGGATCGCGAACAAAAGAGATTAAAGAAAGGATCGCGAGGCAATAATTAAAAAAACGCGTGCAAAATTGAGAACGCGGGAACTCTGTGTGCGAGGAGATAATGGGGGGATGAAGCACTTACGCGTGTTTGCGTATACACGTCTGTTTGTTTGCGTAGCATATTACGTGTGCCTACGCGAATCTCGCTGCACGTGTGTCTACACATCTATATTTGAGTAGAATTACACGTGAGTTTGTTAGCCGTTGGTATGATGAGAGGCTAGCGTCTCTCGCATGCCTGCGGTAACGTGTGCACTCTGTTCTCAGATTGCACAAGTGTATCGCAAGGTATACACACGATATACACTCTCGATTTATAATTTAAGTATATATACACCTTGTTTCTCGTAAAACTTGTATTTATGCCGATCGATATACTATACAAACACGGTATAGGTGTAATTGATAAGAAAAGCAAAGCTGTATAGTAGTACTGTAAATCCATTGAAAAATATGTCGTCCTTATTAATGAAAGCTCCTCGGCTCACCAACGTCAGAGCTTGCAATAACTCCATCGAAATTCGCACACTCCCACCTCCTTCCAAGCAATTTACGCAAGCGCTCGCTATTCGCGCGCAGATTCCGGTTTACGTAACGCATTTGTCCAGCTACATCCCCCGCATCCATCGCTCGTAATCCTCGCTGACGCAGTTGCACCACTCCCGATGCTACATATACATCCGTCCGTAGTACTGCACTCGAACTCCCACACTATGTATATACACATATACACGCGACACCGAGAGGAAGAAACAGAATTATAAAGGATCCGGTGGTAGAGGAGGAGAGGAAGAGATGACGCGCGCGGCCCCGAAACGAAGTATAGCATAGCACTTGGCGAAGGGTAGAGAGAGAATGAATGGCTCTACGAGCGTGTGTGTATAGAGCAAAGCTCGTGCGTGTGACCGAGAAAGAGAAGAGAGAGAGAGGTCAGAGAGCTAGGTCGGGGGAGGACGAAGCTCCGAGAAAGGCGCGTACACAGTGCAAGTGGCCTAGTTCACCACCTTGGGCCGATCGATAGCGCATTCTTGACTTGGGGGGGAAACTACTGTGCGTCAACGCTCTCTCTCTCCCTCTTCCGAATCTCTGTGTTCTCTCTGCGTAATCTCGCGGGATCGGTTTAACGGAACACACATACGCGCACAGCTATATTCCCAACGGAGACTTGATAAGAGAGAAATTGCTCGGCGATTTCTCGAGAGTCAATAATGCGCTACTGCAGAGCTTTGCGACCTACTGGGTGTGAAAAATTTCGCGATCGAGCAGGACAATATTGAGGTAGGATTGCAGGGATAATGCTTGGGGGACGATAAGGGAAGCTTAATATTTTACGGCGCATATAAGTTCGCGACGTTTTATGATTTTTTGGGACTTTAACGTTCCTGCGCTATAATGCTGACGTTATAACGTGATTATATACGAGAATGGGGCTGCATTCTGCATAAATTTGCTATCGCAACTTTACGATGTAACGGCGGTGTGTATCATCGAACTTGCAAGCATTTGTGTAATTTATCACAAGAGGCCCTCTTCCTTGTAACCCGGGAATGTAGCGAACGGCCAATTAAAAGTTTCGTACCGGATAATCCAAAAAAGTAGATATAGCTTGAAAACAATCGATAACCGAACGCCGCTGATGCCGTCTCAAATTAACAGGTCGACAAAGCAAAGCCGACTATCGTCCTGCTGCTGCGCGACCAGCAGCCTATCTCAAAGACACTAACTAATTGACCTTCCAACTCTGCACGAAGCTACTGCTGCAGCCTCTCCAGGCTAACTTGGTTAGTGCCCGAAGGAATAGCAGCAGCAGCAGTAGCAGCGACGGCAACTTTCGAAAAGTGTGATTCGGGTCAATCCGGTTCGTTAATTGGGCTAAGAAGGCGCTGGTATAGCATCAGCACTCGATCGTACCGATAAGGACGTACGTACACCTCCTTGTCCGAAATAGAGATAAGGGTTGTACTGCCTCTACAGCCGAGGGTAGTATATAGGTATAGCCCCGAGGCTCGTCATCACCGGCCTCCAGAAAGAAAATCCACTGCCCCGAGGGGCCCGAAATACCATCAGACTACTGTTCTATATACCGCAGCCATCGATCTTTTGTTGTCGAACTCTCTTTCTCTCTGGTTTTCCGCGGGAACGGGTAACGAAAATAAGCTCTCGCTGCGCAGGCCGCAGGGTCAAATGTATCGTGAAATTGTACTAATAAATGGCTCCGATGCCATGTGGCTCTCGAGACTCGAAGAAGAAGAAGAAGAAGAAAGGAGTTTGCAACTTTGCTCTCTAAGGGAATTCTTTGTGCAGCTCTGCCAAAGCTTTTTGTTTTCCGAGGAATAAGGAATCAACGAGTATACACCGCTGATAACGCAAAAGTTTTCCTATCCGAATTCGATAGTTCGATTTAACTGAAATGAGATTATTTCTCGTGCGAGCGACGACGAGCTCGAAGAAATATTCCGTATGTAGATGACGTCCTCGTCTCTGAAAAATGTTTTCCTGTAAGCAGAGAATGCGATCGAGAAAGCGTATTAGATATTATTCTTATATACTCAGATATTCAATCCGGTGGAGTGTACAGTATATATAATAGCAATATCCGTTGCTCTTCACTGAAATCAGACGTATATGCGAGGAGTAATATAGTCGTACGGTCAGACATCAATAAAGCTCCGAGCTTTATTGCAAAATTCAGTGAACTCTGTAAAGCACACTGCATTACGGTAGCAAAGCAGACTATCAAGCAACCCCAAAAAACTGCCTAACGATAACGACGAAAAAAATGCCCGTCACCCCTTGACACGACGAGAGTATATATACCGCGATTTTTTGCCGGCGTCCGACCGCAGGAATTTGTAATGCTGCCTCGTCGGGGGACGAAAAAGAACGAGCAAATCGTGTCCGCTCTCAAAGCAAAATGCTACATAGGACTACTCGCGCTTCATGATTTATATGTCACTCATCCCCCTCTTCTTTTCTTCGAGCGGAGAAAAAAAGCTTATGGAGAGAAGAAAGGGCCCGGAAAAAGACATTTGTCTCCCCATTCATCTCTCCTCTCTTGGGCTAATGCATAATCGATAACCGGCGCCTCTTTAAATCTCACGTTATTTTCCTCTCTCAACGCGCGGCGGCAGTGGCGACGTCACTCGTCTTCCGCTTCGCAGATTGTGCGCGGACTATATTTATGAATAATACAGTCGGCTCGAGCTCGTTCGAGATTACCCGCTATACTACGTACCATATATATTTTCTCCCGCTTGCTTGCGCGCGTATATACAGCGAGAGATAAGTCAGCTGAAAGCTTTAAATTCTTTATTATTCTGGAATTTAGCACCTATATAAAAGATAAGTAAAACGCGTTGGATCAAGGGCTAACATCGAGCGGATTCTAGAAAATAGGAGATTCTTAAACGTTGAATATTACACTTTGCCTTTAACTTTGCACTGATATACAAGTAATAAAACACACAGAGGACTGCAGTCGAATCTCATAATCAAGATGTCGTCTCATTTCGAAAACATAGACTCCGGAAATCGTGATTAAAATATCAAGAGAGGTCTGCCGGTAAAAGTCAGTCCCCGGAACAATTTATACCTTAATAATCCAATGGGGACCCGACTAAATCTTGCGCGCGTCTCGTTACATTTCCCTCTCGAGCCACTAGACTCGAGCTCGCGTCACTCTAATGTCCAAAGCCTCTCTCTCTCTCTTCCACCCTCATATGCAAATTAGGGAGCATCGCTTAATGGGGCTTCATCGGTCCTTCCGTCGTATCTCTCTCTCTGCCTCCTTCCCCCCTCAGCCAGGCAATTGAAACAAAGAGGGGAGTAGAGAGGAGAATTGTTTCCCTGAAAGCTTACAGCTCGCGTATGTGTATGCACGACTGGTAGAAGGGCTTTTTAGCGTTCTTTACTCGGCCCTTCTCCCCTTTTCCGGCTCGTGCATCTTTAGAGCGAGCTTATGCCCTCGCCAGCGCACACAAAGTAGGACGGCGCCAGCAGTAGTAGTCACCCCTCCGAAACCGAGCTTGACGCAAGCTCTCTCTCGCGGCCGCAGTGTCCGGTTCATTGACCTGCTAGGGAGGCCGCGCGCGTATATAATAATTCAAGCGCAAGCGCGATTACGACGACGATTCGAGATAAGCCCTCTCACGGCCATGTGTGAGGTGTGTATACGTATGTATAGAGCGCACGTCGTCCTTTACGATGCGAGAGAATTATGTGGAGCGAAGAAGAGAGAGAGAGGATTGAATTAGCTTTTTAATCTTTATCGGCCGGTTTCCAACGGCGAGCTTTGAGCTGCAAGCTCCTTTTAAAGCTCTTTGAGGATGAGCTTTTTTTACGAGCCCAAGCGTAGAAGATTTTATAAGACCTGCACGCGTGGAGGAGACTCGACTCCTTAGTCGAGGATGAAAAAGAGGTACTTCGCAATTTCTTTGAAAGGATTTAGCGTAAATATTGTGCGAATACACACTGCGCCGGCGTGAGGAACGTGTTCTGCCTCTCTAATTGCACATTAAAGTTTTGCATTTTTAGCGCTTTTCCGCGCGTATGAATCTTGTGTGCTTTTGCTTCGGGCGTTTTATAAGAGGATTTTTCTCTGGGTATAAGCCCCCGAGGTCCCGACGAGGATTCCCGAATAAAAGTTTCGCAAAAGTTTTCCTCAAAACAAAATCGTCGCGCGGTTTTCCCCGGAGGCAGGTGACAAATCGAACTATAGCGAAATGAAATCTTTCTCGTCTCTCGTTCGAAGAATCGATTCCGCGAGCGCGAAAAACATCTCGATTTCCGATATCCTATATACCTATATATTTATATCTGCTCGACGAGATAAACACGTACGAAAAAAGTTCGGTGAAGCGCACTTTCGAAGTAGGTATACAAACTTGAGAGACTCTCTCCCCTCTGAACTACCCTTAGAAGTAATCAGTCTTGTCCGTAAGTGCCGGAGCGCAATCTCCCTACGCGTCCACTACTACCGTCGGTCAAATCAAGTGGAAACTGGACGAGAACGTTCAGACACGAAGGCTACGTATGCACATATATACTCTGCGCGCGCTCCCACGCGTTCACTCGACCGGAGAGAAAGTAGTGCCTCTGGAGTATATATCCTACAACGCCATACATGCGAGATCCACTTGGGAATTTTGCTGGTGGAAATTACGCGATTAGCCTAATTACCTTCCAAATAATGCGTATGCACTTACATTACATTCGTTCTTTCTCGAAAACAGAGCGTAACAGCTTTACATCCGCGATTAATATTGCACCCTATAACGTTAAGGGTCGCAAACAGTTTGAACTATATGGCGCGGTTTACGGTTTCAGTATAGCGAGGCATATCGCGTATCGAGTATATCTATATATATATATATATATAT